>QMIH01001963.1:70673-80721 GCA_003987875.1 Clarias batrachus
CCCCCCCCCACCTCCCTCCACATCATATACGCACCCACACTGCATACAGCCACACGTCTCTGTACAGACAGTCAGTCCCACACACACTCAAGTTCTATTCCAGGTTTGATAATGTAAAAAAAGTAGGCGGACACTTCAGTTTGTTTTCTCTGTCATTGGCATATTGTACGGAGGACTTCCAAGGCCGCGTGAAGGTATAAATACTCCCAATTCTTTGTAGTGATTTGTCAGCCCCCATCAGTTCTTAAATTAGCCCAGCATTTCAGGCTCCCTAGGTCTGTCTTTCACTTCAGCACAACCCTTTTGATGGCATACAAACAAGGATTTTCAAACCCACGCCCGGGCGAGACGCGGAGCTCTGTTTCCTATTGTGCCAGGCAGGTCTGGCAGCAGGAAGTACATTCCTAGCTCTCGCTAAAGAGCATACTACCTGGCCTTTCTACTCTCCCACATTAACCACCTCTCCATTTTCATCTCTTCATTAAGACTCATACTGTAGCTCTCCCTCTCTCTGACTCCCGCAAAGTCGAGCAGGAACTCTCTCTCTCTCTCTTTCGCCCTCTCTCTCTCTCTCTCTCTCTCTCATGTTCACACACTCTCTTTTGTCCACTGGAGAGCCCTTCTAATGCACTCGTCTCCTGGCGTCACTTTGTGTTGCCACAGCAACCGAATTGTCATCCGAGCATCGGCGTGTCTCGACTACTGGCAGCTCTCTGCAGAGCACTTAGCCTGCCTGCTCTTCTTAGATTCCGACTCTTATTGAAACAGAACCCATGTGTCTTGTCACATTAGCAGTGCTATTATTCACAAGTCAGAGACAGAAAAAAAAGGACAAAATGACTCTTTGATTGTAGTGTTAGTCTCAGAAGTCCCCCTCACCTTTTAAACATTTTTTTTTTCTTTTACACCACTGAAATCGGAGTATTTAGTCAGAGAGAGACAATCTCTGTCGAAATGTCTGCACTTAATTCTTGCTGCTGTGGAAGCGGCGTTTTCTGCTGCGAGGAAATACTGAGGACGTGAGCACTTCCATACTCTACTGTCTACTGCTTTGCCTGCTGCTTTCCCTTAACCACACACAGCTAGTAAGAGTTGTCTTTTGCCTGTCTCCTGCTACTCTTATGTAACAGTTGAAAATTCGCATCCACTGTATCTGTACCAAGAAATGAGACGAATAAAAATGTTTAAGAAAAAAAAAAGACAGCCATTAAGTATTGTCTGTATTAGGAGGATATTGTCAATAAAATCTACAATTTCTTCTTATGACATTATTACATAACAAATGAAACGCAATATGTAAAAAAGTACAACAATTTCAGTCTTGAAATGAGTATAAAATGGCAGTGATTCCCACACCTGGTCCTGATCCCCTCTATCCCGTCATAGATGGGGTGCCAATACAGTGCAGGGCACAAGCACAGTCACACAGTATGGGCAAACACCACTTAGCCTAATCTACATGTCTCTGGAATGGAAGACCCGGCAGAAACCCGCCAAGCACAGTTACACAAACATATACAGTGCATATATACAAAAAATGGGAATCAAACCCTCGACCCTGGAAGTGTGAGACCACAGTGCTAACCACAACACTACTGTGCTGCCTCGAAAGGAAAGCACCTGCCGTGCATATTTTAGCACTTTCTTGGCACCTGATTTAACTAATTATCTATATAAAAAACGAAATATTTATTTTAGATGGCATAGCAGTATAGTGGGTAGCACTGTGGCCTTGCAACTCTAGGGTCAAAGGGTTCAAATTCCTCATTGGGTCTGTCTGTGTGTGTATGTGGGTGGGTGTGTGGAGTGCTTGTTGGGTTTCCTCCAGGTACTCCAGTTTTCTCCCGCAGTCTAAATACATGCAGATTAGATTAATTGGTGCTCACAAATTGACTACTGTGTGTGTGTGTATGTGCATTGTACAATAGATTGGCACCCTGTCAAGGCTGTACCACATGTACTGTCTACTTCGTGCCCTAAGTGTCCTGGGATAGGCTCCAGGCCACAGTGAGCCTTTACACAGGATAAAAAGATAGAATATATATATATATATATATTTTAGAGGATATATTTATTTTAATACATTATGTTTTGGAACGGTGGTACGGTGGTGTAGTGGTCGTTCGTTTCACGGCCATGTTCAATTCCCTTCTCTGTCTGCATGGAGTTTGCATGTTCTCCCCGTGCTTGGTGGTTTCCTCCCACAGTCCAAAGAAGAAGAATTAATTGGCGTTCCCAAATTGAGTATGTGTGTGTGACCTATTAAGGATTGACACCCTGTCCAGGGTGTACCCCGCTTTGTGCCCTAAGTCTTCAGGGATAGGCTCCAGGCCCCCCGTGACCCTGAATAAAGGATTAAGAGGTATAGAAGATGATGATGTTTTGGAGTGAAATTATCAAGGTTTAAATCCATCCTGAATTTATTCATGATGATTGATCTTTATATCTGAAAAAAAAAAAAAAAAAAAAAATCTGCCCCAAATCCATCACATTTAAACAGGCACCATTCAATTCTCTAAATGAATCTGAAAATCTATTTAGGAGATATTTACCGTGCATCAATCCTTCTTTGCCGACTCATCCGTGAGCAGTCTGAATAGTGACTGTGAATACTGACTGTGCTCCCTGTGGCCCTGATTGGGACAGTTTACCTGCAGAGACTTCACAGCTGGTAATTAGATGACTCCTACTTATGACACTTAAGAAGGAATTTCAAAGAATAATTTACCACATCTTAGATGTGTGTGTGTGTGTGTGTGTGCGTGCGTGCGTGCGTGCGTGCGTGTGTGTGTGTGAGAGAGAGAGAGAGAGAGAGAGAGAGAGAGAGAGAAAGAAATACAGAGAAAGAGAGAGACTAGGTGGGTGGAACAGAGTTTGCTGCGAGAAAGTTCAAGAACTGCTTGTGAAATTGATGCCATTCTTTGTTCTGTTTCTAAAGAGGAAGAAATAAATAACTCAAGGAAAGGTCAGGGTTTAAAATGATTTCACCAGTTTTTGCATGAAGAAGCATACTGTTTGATCTGATATTGTAAGGTTAACTGCTTTCTATTGTACAGTGTGTCTTTATTCTCCTTACTGATGTGTGGGAAAAAAGAGAATAATGTACAGTATATACAGTATACAGTACTGTGTAAAAGTCTTGAGCTACCACTCATTTTCTTTTAAATATAATTTGCTTCCAAAGAGCCAGGCTTTTAAAAATATATATATATTTTAGATTCGAGGAATAGTTCTCCAGGCACGCATTTTGGCTCTCATTTTTGGCAAGTTTTTGGCTCTTGTTTTCAGWCCAGTCCCTGCATCTGTCTAGTTTCAGAGGAATGTTTTGTGCAATCGGTCAAGCATAAAACAACTTATGCTAACCTAAGACATGAACCAGTGAGAAACAGGTGCAGATGACCAATAGATGCTTAGTGTACTGAATGCTGAGTGTTTGGAACAGGCGAGAGGGGAAAGGAGGTTGCTGCTGAGRTTATTACATATCACTCAAATGTAGATGAAAACAAAGGAGTTCCTGACCCACTTACATGTGACTGAACTATCGTGTGTTGATAATAAATAACCTGCAACATTCAATTAAAATAAATAAAATAAACAACCATTTAGGTTGCCTATATCTTTAGGCACTTTGCAGCCTCTTGCAGTAAAAATGTTTGTTCCCATTTTWAAAAAAATGAATTTAATAATTGAATTTACTTTAATATGAAGACCCAATGATGTCAAAAGATTTTCACACAACACTGTATATACACCGATCAGCCATAACATTAAAAACACTGACAGGTGACGTGAATAACATTATTATCTCCTTATATTGTATCATATAATATACTGTATTAGGCAGCAAGTTAACAGTCAGCTCTCAAAACTAATTTGCTAGAAGCAAGCATGGGCAAGCACAATTTGAGAGATATGAAAAACAATGGGTCTTCTAGAGTGTTCCAGGTATGCAGTTGTTCATACCAATATCAATCCAAGAATGGAAAACTGGTGAACTGATGACAAAGTCGTGGAGGTCATCCAAGGCTCATTAATCTGCATGAGAAGAAATGGTCCAATGGGAGGTTTCCAATCCAGCGGAAATGGTCCAATGGCTCCGATCCAACACAAAGACTAATGTAGCACAATTAGCTGAAAAGGTTATTTCCCGCTATGACAGCAAGGTGTCAGAACCCACAGTGCATCACAGTTTGATGTGTTTGTTGCTGCATAGCCATAGACTGGTCAGAATGCACACGCTGACCCCTGTGCACTACTGAAATCTCCTACAATGGACATGTGAATGTCAGAACTGGACCATCGAGCAATGAAAGAAGGTGGCCTGGTATGATGGTTTACGTTTTCTTTTACATCATGTGGATGGCTGTGTGTGTGTGTGCTTCTCAATTACAGTACTTAATAGTAACAGATGGGTACAGGATGCACTATGGGAAGATTTGAGGCTTTGGTTACTTTGACACTTATCACCTACTACAAATGTTGCAGACCATGTATTCCCTGATGGCAGTGACCTCTTTAAGCTAGATAATGCATTCTGTTGTAATGCAAAAAACATTTAGGAATGATTTGAGGTACATGGTGACACATGTGAGACTGTGATATTAATGTTATGGCTAATCAGTGTAAATATACATGCGTCTGTGTGTGTGTGCATAAACCAAAAATATGAACTATTCTACTACTGTATTCAACCCCCATACATAACCATAACACTTTGTAGCGCAGTTATGTACAGAGCCGTTTAAAGAAGCAAATGCTGGAAGTTTAAAAAGGGACACATGGATCAAAATTTTAAAACAACAGTATCACGTGGTGAACTAAAACTATCAAGCACAACAAAAAGGCATTTAGGTTTTGCAATGCAGCTTCCCCTTTCTGATTATGGATACAACAGTGCACWATGTTACACTCAAACGGACAACCTTACTTTAAGGTCTCACATGTAGTGCCTAATTATGGTCACAGTCACCTCTGTGTCATTTGTGATTAACTGGTGTAAAACTGGAGCTTCTAACACTTTCAATACTTATGCAAGCAGCATGTTTTAGTTTTTTATTTTTAGTTAAATGTACATGAAAATATTTTGTTTATGTAAATGTAATCTTAGTGCATAAGAATTCGTATTATAACTACTGAGCTGGGGAAAATATATTTATAGATCTTGTATGCAGAATAATATGCCATGTGAAAGATCCAGGTTCGATTCCCAGCCAGTGCCTAAAACCCAGCCACTGGATGCAGTGCCAGGTCCAAGCCCAGATAAAACTGGAGGGTTGTGTCAGGAAGGACATCCGGCGTAAAACCTGTGCCAAGCTTTTATGTGCGCTGTGGTGACCCTTTGCTGGGAGCAGCTGAAAGAACAACAACACTCCATACCTATCTGTCAATTTACATAATTTGACATATTCCCTTATCCAGACTGACTTACATTTATCTCATTACAAATATGAGCAGTATCTATCCATCTATCGATCTATAATCCAAAATAAAAGTAAACCTGACTAATATTGTGTACAATAGGCTTTGGCATCAAAACAGTTCTAAGATCTCTGAGTGTGTGCTGTGATATCTGGCACCAAGACGTTATCAGGCATCTATTGTAAGWTGTGTATTTATTCAGCACATCCCAAAGATGCTCAATTGGATTGAGATTGGGATATCCGAACACTGTGAACTTATTAATATGTTCTGCAAACAAAACATTTCTGAATAATGTTTGCAGTGTGGAAGGGCACAAATCAATGTTATTCACTGCACCTGTCAGGGGTTGTATATACACTGCCTGGCCTAAGAAAATATTACATTCAATCACCTTAAGCTTTGATTACAGCACACGATGCGGTGGCCAGATCATGTATGAAAATGATTTGTTTTGCTCATAGAACCACTCTTTAACCATTTCAGACCTGTAAAAATATGCCTGTGCCATTAAAGAAGAAAAAATCTATAGACATGATAACCTGGACATTCTGTACATTAAGGTCATCAGCTGATTTTATTGGCACATAACTTTTCTGAGTCTAGACCTGACCAACTGAAATAAACCCAGATCATAATACCTTACCTCCAGAGGCTTGTACTGTACAGTGGCCACTATGAATGATGGGTGCACTTCCTTTCGTACCCTGATACAACACCAGACCTGACACATGACTTTTTTTCCATTGTTCCAAAGTCCAAGCTTTATTTCCCATAGCAAACTAAAGACATTTTCCTGATTAGTCTTATTAACAAGTAGTTTTCCTATCCTGTGAGTTCTAGGTGCACTGTGTTCGAGTAGAAATGCTCTTACTTTCACTATTAAATATAGCTATGCTTTTTGCTATTGATTTTTTTAACATGTAGCTTTGCCAGGTGTGTAATTGATCTCCAAACATGATTTTTTTTTTCTAACCACATTTTTCACCTGATTTTTCACCTGAGTTCCAATAACTTCAAATTTTCTTAGTTGTTTTCTTTGCTTGATACAGCTCAATAATTTGATCCTTCTGAAATTGCAACTTTTTTTCTGGTCAGACAGTGCATATAAAACCCTTGGCAGTTGCAGCAAATAACATTGATTATTGTATTTGCAATAGCAATAAGTGGATTATACTGTATATGGGCAATTCCAGGCAGAGGTTAMCTTACTATGGGAAGAAAAAATATACATAACTCATAGTGTTCTTACAAAAGCAAACATAAAAAAAACTAGGCAAGGATAAATATGAAGTATATAGGGTGTTTGTATTAGATAAAATTTAGTGAACATAAAAACATATTCAAAATATGTATAATCACTGGTTATATATATAACGTATATACATCATAATGTGGTAGTATGGGCTGGACGCACACATACAGTACATATAAATAAAGCAAAATCTGGTCATGAAAAGTATTAGAATTGTGCGTATCAGGGTGGTTCTTTATTTTCTAGCAACTGTAAAGGTGTGTGGTGCACTGCCCCACAGAGATCAGAGCTCACATACTGAGTCAAAGTTCACCCTGCCTCCCTGCTTGCAGCCCAGCTGTCATACTAAAATAACAGTTGATATTTGCGGTGGAAATGTCAAACCCAGTTGTTTCTTCCAGCTGAGATGAGCCCCAACTGGGTCTCATGTGCCCGCGAAAACACGCACACACACAAACACAAATATGCATACACACTCCCTCATGAAAAAAARGAAAACTGCTGAGAGGCATTATGTAATGACTGTCTGGGCATGTTGCAATGTTCTGCAACTTTCACCGGGGTCCGTCCCAATACAAATGTAGCCTGCCATGGTGATTATATAGCTGTAAAATTATGGGTGGTACTTTTTGTTCAAGAAATGAGGTCGCAATATTTTATTGTCCTGAGTAGGAGCAATATATTGTTTCTATATCAGTTCATGCAACATGGAATTCAATATATAAAACCAGTATGTTGAAATTTACTATGTAGGAATGACAAATAAAATAAAATAAAATAAATCTTTAAAGATTATTTGTATTGAAATAATATAGTTGATTTTACAGTTTCATCTGTTCTCACACTTCACAAATGAATCTTTCACACCTCAGTGGTTGGTTTTTACTAAGCAGTAACATTGTGGCAGTCTTATTAAACTAACCATAACCCAGTAACAAAAGCACTGTGGTTTGCTGTAGAACAATGTGTATGTTTAACATGGACTTTCAATTATCAATAATCTATACGACTCGCATCATCATCATTGTCTATCTTTAATAAATAAATAAATAAATAAAAATAAACTATATTTAGCGCATATGTTAATATTCATATGTACTGGTAAATTTGTATAATATTTTAATGTTAGGGTGGATCCTGTGATCTTACTGCTCACTCTAGAAACCCTAGTTATCATTCTGAATAGTGCTAGACTGTTATAAATACACAGCTACCTAGTCTTAAAACACAGTCATGTCTGAGATTATTGGCACACTTCATGAAAATTAGTCAGAATGAATATGAAAAAAAAATAAAAATCACATGCAGCAAAGTGCTAATTTTGGGGGAAAAAAATTGGGGGGACTTTTTTTCCTAGACAATAAAATATAATAAGTTTCATAGACAATAAAAGCATTTTCTAACAACATTGTTTCCCCAAAGATGCAATTTATTTTGGTTTTATTTATAGTATGTTTCAAGGATTCCAATAATTTTGCCATAAATCCCCCCCAAGGCCAAAAAAAGATAAAAACGACATTTCTGCAGGAATTATTTAAATTTTAATTAAGGTATTCTACAATTCTACAAATTCTACAAAAACATTAGAGTTGGCACCATAACTTTTATTATGTTGATTATATTAATCTCTTAATATAACATTATATTAGACATTATTTTTATGAACAACTGTGGAAAATATTACAGTAAACCACAATAATAACCATAATAGTAATTGGATTCAATTACATTTTCAGTTCAATTTTACTTGTGTAGCGCTTTTAACAGTGGCCATTGTCAAAAACCAGCTTAGCTTTACAGAATCAAAAGAAAGTTAAGGAACTGTGTATGAAATGTAAGCGAATGTATTTGAATCAAAATGATTAGATTATCTATGATGAGCAAGCCGAAGGAGACGGTGGGAAGGAAAAACTCCCTTAGATCACAATAATGGGAAGAAACCTTGAGAGGAACCAGACTGAACAGAGAACCCATCCTCATTTGGGTGATAACAGCTGTGTTAGGCAGCTGGAAGTTCAATATAATAATGTATAGTCGATGTCTTTAAAATAATATAGAGTCGAGTTCGTTATTGGAGGCTCAGGTAGACTTTAGGAAATTCCAGTTCTGAACTACAGGAGTAACAGCACTCACAAGTCCTCAGAGAGCAGCTGTCTGCCAGAACCATCTTCATGGTAAAGTTGAACTGTCCCCAGCAGAGGTTGGTAGAGTAGGCAAAAAATTTAAAGAGAGAAGAGAAGCTGTACTTCAAAATAATATTACTCAAGTAGAAGTAAAAAGTAGTCATCCAAAATATTGCTCAAGTAAGAGTAAAAAAGTATTCTGTGAAAAGACTACTCAAGTAACTGTTTCAATCGCAATGTCTGATTCCTTTTTTTCAGAAATTATATTATATATTATATTATAATTATATGCTGAAGTGCGTGTCTGTTTATTCTCCATGCAGATAGAGAAGACACCGCAGTATGAAGCTGTTCTTTTGCAAGAGAAACATGCTTTGTATATGATGACAGGGACACATCATATTTTTGCATATTTTTGGGGATGCATAAAAACATGTGTGTTGTCTATTAATTCTGTACTGAAATATACTTATATATTCATAGACTGTTAAAGCAATTGTACATTATATAGTAGCAGCATGGAATTCCGCAAAATTAGAGAAAAATGCGCATGCGCAGTGAGAGTATGTAGGACGGATTTACAGGTAGGATGAATTTATAGAACACCGACTAAAGTTTTTTCTCCACTATGCCGCCTGACCTGATTGGTCAAATGGAGTCATGTGATTATTGTTGCTGCGTCTGATTGGTGAAACCGTCATGCGGCAGATCTACCGGCTGCACGTTTACAATAAATGGTTAGAAAAGTAACGAGGCGAGTGTAATAGAATTTAGCGGAGTAAGAGTAGCATTTCTTCTTCACAAATCTACTCAAGTAAAAGAAAGAAGTATGGTGCAATAAAACTACTTATAGAAGTCTTCCCCCCCCCAAAAAAAAGTACTCAAGTAAATGTAGTGAAGCAAATGTAACTCGTTACTACCCACCTCTGGTTCACAGACAGCACGCATCCTAGGGGGACCACAAGTAGTGTACAGTACATATATGTTTACATAATAAAATAGTCAAAAATATAACAATTTAATAATGAAATAATATTTATGGGTTTATTGTGGTGACACATGGCTTAATGGTTAACACTGTTGCCTTGGGTCTGGGTTTGTTTCCCTCCTCGTGTGTGTGCTTGGTGGGTTTCCTCTGAGTGCTTCCACCCACAGTCAAAAGACATGTAGATTAGGCTAATTGGCATTCCCAAATTGCCCATAGTTTTTGTGTGGCCTGCGATGGATTAACACCCTAATATATATATATATA
>QMIH01001963.1:82243-95824 GCA_003987875.1 Clarias batrachus
TATATTCTCCCTTGGAGAAAAGAGACTAAGACTAAGATAATATATCATAAGTAATATAACATATACAAATATAATATATAATAATTAATAAATAATACATCTTATAAGAGTAAGACCAAGTTCTGTAATTCAGGCAGAGAAGGACGAGATGTTCTTTGAAAAGCATTGATTTTCTGCCAATACAACCATCTCTGGTATTATCTTTTTGAAAAATAGATTAAAGAAAAAAAAAAGCTTTACAAAATATGGTGATTATATTCCACAGAATTCATGATATTATTTAGCTTTAGTGAATACGCTCATTCTTGACTTCTTGACCAATCATTTGGCGCTTCTTGTTTTTTTTTATATTATTATGAATCATTAATCATATCATAAATCAATGATAATTAATTTAATATTTTATAATCCATTACCTGACTTGTCCAGGATAACAACCCACTACATTGTATTGAAAGCTGTTTCGGCTTGTGCATGGTAATAACTAAGTGATTTAAAATGTGGAAAATATTTCACAAACTCAAATTTTTGTATAATCTATTCCCTGACTTGTTATGGATATCAATCCACTGTTTTGTATTGAAAGCTGTTTTGGATTATGCATGGTAATAGCTAAGTGATTTAAAATGTGGAAAATATTTGAAACACTCAATTACAGAATTTCAGGATAACAACAACATTTAAAAAACATAAGCAAACATATTTGGATTAATTTTTTAAAAAAATTCTCCAAGATTGTCAGTACTTTTTAAATCATAGTACTATTTTGAAAAGAGTTGACTCTTTATGTATCAACTAAATACAAGTGTGTTTACTAAAATGAAACTCTTTGGGAAACAAGAAAGGTCATTTCTTTCTTAGTTCCTTGCGATGTGTTTAAATCAACTGGTTACTGGTAGAATACAGTATCTAAGTTATATCACAGATATCTTTAGACATCATTAGTTCTGTGGCAGGATTCTGTAGAAGATATATGAGGGAGCTTGGTTAAATATTCAGGTCTCTCGCTCAGGAAGTCTGTCTCTTCTCATGGCTTTATTCAGAAAGTGTGTGAGCCATGACATGAAGAAAATGGATAGGCTGGCCTCAATTAGTGCTTGTCTGCAGACATCATCTGTGACGACCATATAGAAGAAGAAGAGCATACATGAGCACACATCCACATATGTACATCTAACAGACAGAGAGACAGAGGAAGAGTACTGTAGGACAACAGTCCGTCACGATGCCCACCATGCCATGACAGACTGGCCATTCAGTATGTGTAGCTACTAAACACAATATTGACTCATATCATCTGTACAGTACTTTACCCAGAAAATGATTAGTGCAAGTTATTTTTATTATTCAGATTAGCTTTGTAACTTTATTTATTTATTCAGCCTTTAAAATAGCAAACAGACTTTCTTTTTCATTCATACAAATCCAAGGGGATCTCATTACCAAGAATACACCAATGGCCTTCATCTGCACCTGCCAAATACTAGTGCTTAGTGTATCTCTACTCTCAGAACTTGCATGTCAGTGATTCAAAAATAATAACCATATTCTCCTAAAGTTAAAATAGATTTTAATAAGATTATATAAAATTGAAAGAACCTTGACAAAAGTATGAAGGTATCATGCAGACTACTTGATGTTAGAGGTTAAATGAAAAGTAATRCTTTATTTAAAGTGTACTAACATTGCACCTTTACAACACAAGAATCATGCTAATCTTTTAAAAAGGACACTTTATTTAAAGGGTGATTACTTTTGGGCCTCATAACACACTGATATATACTACATGCAATACATTTTAATTAGGCTATACATTGGTGTCCAAAAGTGCATATGCCATGAAATTTCACTAATTGGTTCTAGCCTAATTAGCTGAAGAGTTGTACTATTTAACTGAAAAACTATGTGGCTATGTGACAATGATATTCAGCTTCTGGAGCCATAGCCAGGGTCATAAAAACTGTATACAATAATAAAAAAAAACTGTCAGACAATGGTGAAGAAGGCAGTAGCAATCAAGAAACTGTCTACTGCACATGATCTTCAGGATGCAATCAAGCAGACATGGACTGAACAAGTGACACCAGAGTGCTGCAGACATATTTTTCACTCTATGCCCAGCAACAATCGGCTGTTTTTGAAGACAAAAAAAAACTTCATACTACTGTAAATACTGATTGTTGCATAGCAATTCCATTGCATAAGTGCTGCATAAATTATCATTATTTTGAAATTTTGAGAATGTCATCAAAACATCGCATTTCACTTTGGTCACCGCTATATAGGAGGATTTATTAAATCTTTAAAAAAAACAAAAAAACAATTTGCCAAGTGATTTGCCAAGGTTTCATGAAGCATCGCTTTGTCTTTAAATGTATAGAGAAGAAACCTTTATTGTCATTATTGGTAAACTGATTGAGACAGGTGTTTTTGTAAAATTTTTATTACTTACTGCACATAGGTGAAAAAAAAAAACATATAAATGTAATTGTAATTTAATTATATGCTCTCCAGCTGAACTTGTATCTGCATTGCAAATTAGTGTGGTTTAAAGCTGTTAATCACCGATATTTGTGCCAGTAGGGCTGAGACTTGCTTCCGGGTTTTAGTCAAGTTGGCACTAGTAATGGGTGTGAAGAAATTCTCTCCTACTGCATAAGAGCTACAATGCCCACTTGCATCCTTCTCGTTATTAGACTCTCAAGGCCTCAGGGATATGCTGCTGCATTTTTAGCTCTGTGCTTAGATGCATGTTGATAACCCGTAAAACTGGATAAGCGTGCTATGCATTTCGAGATGCTTTTCTGTTCGTGATGATTGTAAACAGTGGCTATTGAAGTTACTGAATCTTCTTGTCTTATTGTCTATACCGCCTGCCGAATGACTGCATATAGGATTTTTTTTGTCACTATTTTGTGTAATCTCTAGAGAAAGTTGTTCATGGAATGAAAAATAGCACTTTTAACATGAAATACTCAAACCAACCCATCTGGCACAAACATCTAAGCCACAATCACATCACAGAGTTTTATTATTTTTATTTTTAGAACGTGTTCTTTTCTCATTCTGATGTTTAAACATTAACTAAAGCTCTTGAAATGTGTCTGCATGATTGTATGCATTGTGCCGCTGTCACATGATTGGCATGATTGGATGATTCTATAAACTTAAACTTCAGGTTTTCCTTTTAAGGAGGCTGGTCAGTATGTGTGCTTCAATAAAACAGTTTGCCATTTAAAACATCTTCAGTGGCATTTACTATATACTATTTTTGAAACCTCCAGAGAAAACAAAGTCTATGAATTTATATGATCAAATTTGCATTAAAAAAAAWACAATTGTAAACAAAAGAGGATAAGAAATGTCCCTGTACATTGCAACGTAAAGCATAATGTCTAGAAGGTGGCAAAAACCATAATGTAGCAAATATGCTTGGAACAGATTTGCAGTATAATAATCACCGATATTTGTGCCAGTAGGGCTGAGACTTGCTTCCGGGTTTTAGTCAAGTTGGCACTAGTAATGGGTGTGAAGAAATTCTCTCCTACTGCATAAGAGCTACAATGCCCACTTGCATCCTCCTCGTTATTAGACTCTCAAGGCCTCAGGTATATGCTGCTGCATTTTTAGCTCTGTGCTTAGATGCATGTTGATAACTTGTAATGAGGTATTTAAAGAGCAAGAACATATTCAGCAAACACTTAGGGTCATGTATGAGAAGCACTCCAGTATATACAGAATGCACTGACAGACACACTCTCATCACAGAAGGAGTAGACGCAACACACTGTGGCCATCCAACTTGTGTCATATTCAAATCAGTTCTTGTCTCTGCATCATCATAACCCATGTGCTCAGACAGTCTGAGTGAGAAAAAGATATAGATAAAGGAAGAAGATAGGAAAGAGATAAGGAAGAAGAAAGCAAGATGTAGGACAAAGAAGAAAGAGCTTGTGTGCGAGCAAGATTAAAATTCATACATCCTAATCAGCCACTAAATTTAACCATGTCAGGCATACCCACATGCTGTCACCACTTAACCCAACCCACTATCCCCCCAATCTCACACACCTACTAACAGTAGCATTGAGTCAGAGAGGGAATGTGACATCAAAATCAAGCCATATCACCACAACACACTAATCTATTCCATGTGAAAGAATACTTTAAAAACATTTGCTTTTATGCTCTAGGCCAAATGTTAAGCCTAATTAGGCTCATATACCCCCCCCCCCCTCCAAAAATATATTCAGTATAGAGAGAGTATTAGTATAAAACACCAGCATACAAGTCTAAAATCTCAATTTAAACATTCATGCACTTGGCAAACGCAACATAGCCTTCTCCCCCTGGAACTAAGTCTACATCTTAGGGATTATCATGAAAAGTGATGTAGAAATGGAAAATTTACATATTGATTACTTATTCTGTTTGATGCGCTAACATTTGGGCAATGGGCTCCTTGAAATCAGTGTTGCACTGCATTTGCATTTTGAAATTGTGCTGCTCTTACTTTTCCAGCAGTGAGAYGGAAACTTTTTTAGGTTTCTCTAACTATATTCCTTCATACAGTATATTTATATATATGCAGTATGTGTATGAGTTAGAGATAGTTTTTTTTTTAATTTTCTTACCTTCATAGTTTGATGTATGAAGCACATACATACTCAAGTACACAGTGCAGTTTGAAGCTTTTATCCAGGCTTGCTTAGACAGGGTTTTGAAAGTATTCTTACAGATCTATTGAACGTTCTGACAGACACCGCATTTAAATACAGTCATTGTGGGAGTATAAGAACCAGAAAAGCAGAAGCAGTGCTCAGAAGAAAGTGGAAGTGTTTGCGCAATTAAGCAATTAGAAAAGAGACCAATTTTTGTACAGAATTTTGTCTGACTCTAAAACCAGGAGTAAATTAGCTGCAACTTAGCTTGCCTTATTTTCTCTAGTCTGAAATGAAAATCTGTACTTATGTATATAATTATTTATTTTTTGGTCCCTTTGCTTGGTGGGTTTCCTCCAGGTACTCCGGTTTCCTCCCACTGTCTAAAGACATGCAGTTTAGGCTAATTGGTATTTCCAAATTGCATAGTGTGTGAACGAATGTGTGAGCGTGTGTATGTGTGTGCCCTGCAATGGATTGGTACCCTGTCCAGGGTGTACCCCTCCTCATGCTCAAGTTTTCTGGGATAGGCTCCAGGCCCTCCACGACTCTCTGTACAGGATTAAGGAGTATAAACAATGAGTGAGTGATTGAGAGTTAATAATAATAATAATAATAATAATAATAACAACAATAATAATAATTTGCATATAATATCCATTGCTGAACATGCATCAAGTTTCATTTCTGTTCTGCCTCTTTGCATGTGTTCATAGCTCCCAGTGTGGTTAAATTTGTAGCTGTATTCATTAAATGATCAAAGGTGCTTACACTTATGAAAATCCCTACTTTTATCCCAATCAATTTTTCGACTATAAAGAACTAAATAAAGTGTCTCCTCATACCTCAAGGCTAATTCTCCTATAAATCCTTTGTAAATATCTCTCTCATTCTTCGTAATGCATTTTAAACAGATTGTAATTAAATTGGTCACATGATAAACCCTGTAATCTCCATTGCATTTTAAAATCTCTCTCCCACATGARATACCTCACTAAGCAGCCAAACCTACTACGAATACCATTGACCACAATGGATGCACAAATCACGGATCAGAATACAGCTATTCTAAACACACAGACCTCTAATAGGGAAGAAATTAAACTTAATTTGTTACTAACACTGTCATGCTGTTTGGACAGGGAGAGAATGGAGCTCAGGTCCTTCAGATGGGTGTGTGATAATGAGCACATTTGCATTCGGTCTCAGCCGACTTGCAGATGAGCCGAGGGGTGGCTGATTAGGGCCTGCCCCTGGTTACCAAGGCGATTATCATCGTTATGGAGCAGGCAAACCAGAAGAGGGATTTCCAAACACGGCTTTGTGCAGGCTGTGTGAGTCTGGCTGGAAAAGCACAAGGCAATCTGGGACACATATCCTTTTCCAAAACTATCACTAACAGGGGACGCTTCTACCCTTTTCTCAGTTGCAGTAAAAAAAAAAAAAGGGAGTTTAAGAAGCAACTTTAGTAATACCAATATTTACATTACAATACTAGCACATCTTTTGTGCAGTCTTTACAATAGGCAAGACCATACATATGCAAAGTGAATGTCSAATGCATAGAATATAGATTATGCAATACCTGTATATGAAGTAAGGCATGAATATAAAATGTCCAGTCACGAAAATAGTCACACACTCTAATGTTTTGTTAAACTGCATTTTGCACACATTGGCGGTGGAATCATTTYGTTATACTTATGCAATATTAATTTCTCACCAAGATCTTGCATTGATTATGGGAGAGTCAAGTCACTGCATAAAGCCTTCTCTAGCACATACCAAAGATTCTCAAAGGTCTGGAATCTGTGTTGGCCAATCCAAATGATGTCTCATGCTCCCTGCACCACTCTTTCACAATTTCCAGTCACTTATTCCTGGCGTTGTCATTTTGGAATATGTTCATCCTGGCAAGRCAGAAAAAAATCTGAGATGAAAAAAAACTGGTTATTCAGTATTTTCAGGTAATCAGCTGATCTATTTTTTACTGAGCCTAGAGCTGATCAACACCAGCAACTGCAGATCATAACACTGCCCCCACAGGCTTATACATCAGGGGTGCATTCAGTAACTTCATTCACCTCTYGTCTTGATGCACCTATCACTCTGGAACAGGTTAAATCTGGACTCATCAGACTACAGGTTCTTTTTCGAATGCTACCCAGTTCACTTTTTGTGCTCTCTAGCATATTGAAGCCTGTTWTTCCCCCAATTTGTGCCCCTGGTAAGTGGTTTTCTTACAGCTACACAGCTGTTTAGGCCCAATCCCTTGAGGTTTCTTTTCTTGTGTGTGTAAAACATAGCCATGAGTTCTTTGAAAGTTCATAGCCATGAGTGTTTTTTTTTTACTTCTAATTTGATTAGACTAAATGTTTATGTGACCTCTGATAACAGTCATTCCAAAAAAAAAAAAAAAATCCAACCACATTTTTTCCTCGAAGATGGATTTAATGCATTGGGCAGTTCTTAACAAAACTGTAGTAGTTGTTTTCCTGTTTTTGCTTCATGCAATGCAATAATTTGACTCTTCTGAAACAGAGTAACACACAGTTTATGACTTCTCACATGTTTAAAATGACTACATGAATAAACTGTCCTGACAAAAAATAGTTGCATGCACTAATTTTTAATGTGTCCATCTTTACCTTTGATTAAGGTCACAGAGTAGTGGACAGTTCATGTGTTAACATGATGCTTCCAAAAGCGTGCTTTACAATTTGTGTCCTTGAATGTACCTGTGCCTCAGGATAACCTGCTCATTCAGTACATTTTATTAGCATACTGTATAATGTTGCTGAGCCAAGAACTGGTAAAGTGAAGCAGCCCCAGATCATAACTCTGCMACAGAGGGTTGAACAGTGGCCACTATGGTTGATTTTTGTACCACCTCATGAATTTGCCTTCTGACCCCGACACACCCATAGCTCTGGAATAGGGTTAATCTAGACTTATCAGACCACATGACCTTTTCCAGTTGCTCCAAACTCCAATATCTATGCTCCCAAGCAAATTCAACTTCTAAACAAGTGGTTTTCTTAAACACAGCTGTTTAGTCCCAGTCATGTGAGTTCTTAATAATCTGTAAAAGCAACTTCTTTTTTCTTTTTCTTTTTTCATCATCGCCGGGGCAGTGTATCAATATCAGGATTTGATTTTGGTATTTGATCGAAACTCCTTCATTTGTCACTAAAAATGTCTCAAGTTTCCAGGAATTCAACAACAACAACAACAACAACAACAACAAGAACACTTGCATGTCCCACAATGTTTCACTATTCCATAAAGTTTTCCATAAATTGATTAAATAAAATGTTATCATTTTGACAATAATGCTCAATGCTATCCCTCCAAGGTTTGGAGACCTTGCACATTTCAAGCGCTTGTTAATCACATATGTCTTGTTTCTTGTGGATGACATATACTGTAGTAAAAATGTATCTTTCAGATCAGAACCGCTTCTGTGCAACCCTCTATATACACACGTGGACAGAATTGTTTGTACAAAAGATTGTGCAACAAACTATTAAGTTAGGGGTACCATCATTTTTGTCCAGGCCTGTTCCATGAGTTTATTTTTTTAAATAATTCTGTTGAAGCATGGTTGAAAAGCAATGTCTGACTTTCATTGGTTAACATTCATAGAATTTTTTTAATTATTACTTTTGTCAGATTAAAGTTATTTCTGTGACCATTGTGAGTTTTTCTTTCATTGACCGAAGGGTACCAACAATTTTGTCCACGTGTGTATACTGTATATCAAATCATCAAATGCTACAGTAAATGTGTTACGCTGAAATGAGTCGTATTTTATCTGCAGGGCAAATTTTTACTACAGCCCCTGTGAATCATTTCTGCTTTAATCCCTCTTCAGCAACACTCAGCTGTCGCTGCCATGCTGTTCTGCCAGAAAAAAAAGGGGGGGGGGCATTGTGTGCAGATACTGTCATTAATCTATGCAAAATCAGGGCAGCTTGGCCTAACTGCTTATGTAATCAGGACTTTCAATGACTAATAGACAACTGTAACCAATTCCTACTCATGTGAGCTGAATATATTGACATCCCTGGGAAAACCAACTCTTGACATCATCTTGTGACTCCTTTTATACTTTAAGAGAGCACCAATTTATAATACTCACATTACAATTGTATTGCTTTTCCTTCTTAAACGAGCACACTCGTGTCTTCCTGGATTTCAGTGCTCAGTGCTGATGGTACTATCAGGCACCGTGACAGGATGAGCTATTGTAGTGAATGAGAATGAGCAGATGATGTTGTCATACTAGGTGTTATGATGGCAAGCTGAGAAGCTGAACAACAGGCTAGCTTTAAGATGGATGTGGAATTGCAGTACATCTGCGCAAATTCATTATTACAAGGAATTTTGACATCCTCTACATGAAATCTGGATTAATTATTCAGTAAAATGATATACCATTCCAACTGATCATGATTAACTAGCATCTAAGATTTCATATCGTTCTGAATCCTTTGCCTTTTCCCAATTCTCAGTTTTTGGCTTTTTCGCAGTAGGGAAAAGTAGACCAGAGAGACAGCAAAGACAATGTGAAGATTATTTTAAAAAGCATTCTGCAGGCATACCACTTCTGTGGACACTCCAGTGGTAGAGAGAGAGAGAGAGAGAGAGAGAGAGAGAGCTGTCGTGACTGTGAAACCCAGCAAGCCTCTTTCACATTCAATGCTCACAGAATTTAATCTCCCCACTTTGCAGGGATCTCCCTCCTTTTCTCTGTCACTCTGTCTGAGCTGAATCAGTAATGAAAACACATGAAGGTTTTCCCTTACAGAGACATCTAGCAGAAGCTGAACCCTAATGTCGATTTTTATTCCTTGATTTCAATTCATAATTTCAGTCAGAGATTCAGCACACCGTTGCCGTTTTAATTATATTAATCCATGTGTTATTTTATTAGTGCGGATCTTCATACAGTCATGTACTTACATCCAGATGGTGATATAAATGAATGAATATGAGTTCAGAATAGAGATTAGGTGCTACTGCAAACAGCCTATGAACTAATTCAAACCAGTTCTAATAAAAGACCTACAGCTCCCTCTGTTGATGAAAGTGATAACTACAGCATGGTGCACCTGATGCTGACTACAAACACACTATTTATAGAGCTAAGTGAGATACACAAATGAATAAAATGTGTCAAAGAAATATTTGTTTCACACTTGCTGTGTCATTCATTTATGAGCAGCCTGTGTTCATTTCTAAAATATATCTCACCAACTTGGAGAGTTTAATGCACATATATGTTATGTTCATTAAACTATTTAAGAAAATAGGGAAATAACTTTTCTGTCGATCTTGAGTGCCAAATTCATGTCTCTAAGCAGTTTTTTTTCTGAGGACATTCCGAGGTCCTAAAGCCATTTAACTACACTACTGTCCATATCCTTTTAATCATTGTTGTGCTTAAACCTGAACTGTTTTGCCCCCAGTATGAGTGTATTTGACTATATTTAACTGCATTCAGCATTCCCTCAATATAGTCTCTCTATCCTTACCACTGAGAAGCAACCCTATAGCATGATGCTACAACCACCATGTTTCGCTGCAGGGGTAATATCAGCCAATTCATGAGCAGCACCTGCTTTTCATGATATATTGGGTGTGGAGTTCAGCACTAATTGAATCTTTTGCCTCAGACTAGAGTGTATTTTTCCCTCTTGCTCTCTGAGAGATTAAGAACCAAATTCCGTATGCATTTTGGATGGATGTCCTTTCAGTATGTTCACCTAKCTCTGTGGAGGACTTCTGAAACTATGTTATAGTAGCCATTAGGGTCTTGATCCCCAGTTCATATTAACTTAAATTAAATGATGTGGGTAAAGAAATGGTAACAAATGTTCTACYATGAGTGCCATCAATGCACCTAATGACATCATTTAATATTTGGTTGTTCATGTAACAACCTCAGCAGCAACCTACTGTAATTTCCCCTCTTGTCTGTTCGAACCACTCAGCATTCAGCATCACCAGTACACTAATCACTGGTCTAATTATCTGTAATTATCATCTGCACCTGTTTTTTCACTGGGTCATGCCTTATGTTAGATATTTTTTATGCTTGAATGATTCGTAAGTCATTGTGTGGCTTAACAAACGAAACATGTTCCTCTAAAATTGCTCAGATACAGGGACTGAAAGAGCCAAAAAAAAAAAAAAATGCCATTCAGCTAGGCTGGAGAACTATTTTTCAAGACTGCATTAAACATACAAGAAAGTCTGACTCTTTGGAAGCAAAATATAAAGAAATGAGGGGTGGCTCAGGACTTTTATACAGCACTACATTTAACAATGATGTAGTCTACTGCACTCTAGGGAACCTAAAAAACATTAAAAATGGTTTGAAACCCTTAACCAAATTCATGTCACAATTATAGAGATCTGTACCTTTCTAAATCATGTCATTAGAATTTTACACAAGTACAGTAATAGCAGATTTTGGACTTCCTTAACCAAAGTTATGAATCCTTATTGAAATGAAAGATATCAATTTACATAGTAAAAATATCCTTTAAATACAAGCTTTTGCTTCTCCCAGTGTATGCATGCTTTTCTGCCCTGTGACGGACTGGCCTCCCTTTGGGGATAAATTTGTCCACATTCTTTTCTTTGTTGATAAGATTGGCTCAGGATCCAGCATAACCCTGCAAGCATAAACAGTTATAGAAGAATGATATAAATGAAAAAAAGAAAAAGAAACTGAGTCAAGCACTTAAAATGGGAAAAACTCAGATGTGAGTCAACAACCACTGGGACAGGGTTTATTTCAATCATACGCTGTCAAAACGCATTTCTGTACTCATTTATCTGACACAAACAGACTCATCAGTCCGAGACTTGTGAGAGAACACTTTCTATTACACTACAGTCCAGCAGTCCAATTAATCACAGRACTGCAGTTGACTTTCAGGATGCAACATATTGCTAAAAAGTATACYAKAAATATACCAGGTTTGCTCCCATAGTAAAAGAGAGGTATGCTGTACAGGTATTAATGCTGTATGACGAGGTCTTTCCAACTTTACTTCAYAKTGTATAAACATGTAATAAATGAAAATGCTGCAGCACCTCCTTTTATCAGAACTGTGTAACCAATGCTGCCAATCAATCAATCAATCAATCAATCAATCAATCAATCAATCAATCAATCAAATATATTGTGGCCATTTGTGATTGATGCATCTTCACACTGTGAAATTTTATGTGCACAGCCTGCAGATAAAGTCTTAACAAATCACAATTTTAATGCAGTTCAGCATTGTAGACGTAACTTTCATTCATTCTCTATACTGCTTATCCTCTACAGSACTCAAGGCCTGGGGTGGGATACACCTTAGATGGGGTGCCAGTCAGTTGCAGGGCACACGCACGCACGCACTACGGGTAATTTGGATATACCAGTTATTTACTCTGTGAGGTCTTTGGACTGTGGGAGGAAACCAGAATACCCGGAGTAAACCCATGGGAATCAAACKGTCAACGCTGGATGTGCATTATATACAGAGATAAGTGAGATACACGAATGAATTAAATGAGGTGCMCAAATATGTGTCAAAGAAATATTTGCTTCACACTTGCCCTGTCATTTATATTTAAGCTGACTGTGTTTATTACACAAATATATCTCATCAACTTAAAGTGCTTAATGAAAATACATGTTATGTGCATTAAACTAGCCAATCAGGTAAGGAAAGAACTTTTCTTTAGTGCTGATGTTACTCCGAGTAATCACAGAGGATATACAGAAGTTTTACAAATAAAAAAAAAAGAATTCCCCAAAATTCTGCAAATTTATTAAAAATCAAAAACTAGGTTAGAAAAAAAAACTTCATTCACACCCTTTACACAGTACACTGTAAAAGAAAATAAATCTTCTTGAGGAAGTCTCTATCAGCATTGTGCTTCTGGATGTAAAAAGCTTCACTTGTTGATCTTGAATGCCAAATTCATGTCTCTAAGCAGATGTTTTATGAGMATATACAAAGGAGTGATCCTAAAGCCATTTATCTATTGTCTATATTCTTTGGGTCATTATTGTGCTTAAAGGTGAACTTTTGCCCCAGTATAGAGTAGGTGACTGCATTCATCCTTTCCTCAATACAGTCTCCCTATTCCTGTTACTTACTCTTTGATGTTTTTGGACTGTGGGAGGAAACGAGAGTATCTGGAGGGAATCTACGGGGAAAACATGTAAACTCTATGCACAATGACCAGAGGCAGGATGTGCGAGACCACAGTACTAACCACGACGCCACCATTGGATGCAACATTTGAACTCATATTGGTAAGAAACAAATACTCAAAATTTATAAAAATATTTATATCCTGAAATAATACAACATTTAAGCAGAGAAACTTTTATATGAGAACACAGGGTTCTACAAATTCTGCGGATTTTAAAGACAGTTACAGAAAGAATTCTGTACCATGAAAGAGAGATGATCACAAAAAAAGTGTAGATTAAAAAAAAGTCCTCTGAAACAGTCCTCTGCAATATAAAGAACATGTTACAYTATTTTATTTTATTTATTATTAATTTTTAATAGTCTGTTAATAGGTTTTAGGATCCCGCAGCACTTTGGTTATCTGTCTTTATAAATAAATTAAAATTAAACTTTGCCTTTGAATAGTGAACATTAACATGAAATATTTGTAATAGTAATTATGAAAAAAAAAACACTATGAAATTATTAAATCAGTAATTATAGATGACTTTTTTTGTGATCCTAAACAGCAGGCCACACAAAGCATCATATCAAAAAATATATAATACGTCAGGGACGTAACACCYTCCCCCTTAAGATTGAACATTAAGTTAAATTTATTTATTTTTTTACTCAGATTCACAGCGAGATAATGTGTCTGCTACAATGTTTTCAGA
>QMIH01001964.1:0-10729 GCA_003987875.1 Clarias batrachus
CCCCTAAAGGCCGAGCTAATTTCACATGTCTCAGTATAGAGTCTCCTATAACCAGAGCTCTTTCAGGTTTCTCAGCGGGTGCATCACTGAGGAGAGCGAACCTGTTGGACACGTGAAGAACACGCAGAAGAGGTGTGCTCCGGTGGGCTAGCCTTAGCGTTAGGGCTCTACTGCCGGAGTCGGGAGCTGGTTATCTCCACCTGCGGCAGCCAGACTTTCCGCTACAGGAATAATAACGCTGGTCTCCAAATAACCAAATTACTGCGTGAACACGGGAACACGAGGATTTAAGAATTTGATTAAACACGAATACCCTTAATGCGTTAAAATGGTGTATTTTAATTTAAAAGCCACATGTATGTATGTGTGTGTGTATAGATGGATATGTGTGTGTGTGTGTGTGTGTGAAATCTATTAATATATGTGGCATTTTAATTCAAATACAACATTTTAATGGTTTGTGATCGGTGCACGGGTGTCAACTCGCACGTTCTGTAATATTCCATTGTCATTCATGTTGCCGCTGGTTTAGAGCCGTTTACTAAAGCATTCGCTAGTTATCAAGTTGATGTACAGGTCAATCTGCATTTGAAAATAGTCAGTAAATTGGTGAATTACAGTCAAAGTATCAACTCCAACTATGAAGTCTGATTTAATTTGCTGGGGAAATAAAAATTGGTCAGAGACGCCAGCTCTGTCTTGTTAATTCATCTAAAACACCCCTACAGTATTTGCCAACAGCGCACCCAGTTGGATAAATTCACACCTATCGTGAATGAAAGGTGAGAAGAGATTCAGCAGAATCTTCTGACACCGTGCTTGCTCTGAAGGACTACAGGGTGGCCATTTATATGGATACACCTTAATAAAATACACCTTAATAAAATGGGAATGGTTGGTGATATTAACGTCCTGTTTGTGGCACATTAGTATATGTGAGGGGGCAAACTTTTCAAGATGGGTGGTGACCATGGTGGCCATTTTGAAGTCGGCCATCTTGGATCCAACTTTTGTTTTTTTCAATAGGAAGAGGGTCATGTGACACATCAAACTCATTGGGAATTTTACAAGAAAACTTGTATAAGAAAACGTAACTATATTCTTTCATGAGTTATTTACATGTTTCTCTTTGTTAACCTTTTTTCTTCCACCTATTCACTCACATCATGCTTGATATCTTCTGCTTTTTACTTCTTCCTTGCTCTTTGTCATCAGTTTCTATATTTTTCTTCCAACACTCCATCGCCTCCTCTGTCTTCCACAACTTTTTTTGTACCCTTTTCTATCTTATCTGCACCTTCCACTCCCACAGTATCACAGTTTCCTTTTCTTTTTGGTTTAAAAAAACTCTGGATGTCAACCTTTCTGGGAGATGCAACAAGTATGAAGTTCAGACTTTGTTTTCCAAACATACACTACACTGAACAATTTTGACAAGGTAATGAGGCTAACGCTAAATAGAACTGATTTAAAAACTTGCTATTTAGTTGTCATATAACTAGCAACTAGCAAGCAACACTTGGAAAATGTTTTTTTTTTTTTTTAATTTTTTTTTTTACCTTAATTCAACTTTAATTTGTTAAGTATTAAAAGTAATTCAGTACCTGGATTTGTTTCTCAGCTTCAGCATATTGATGGACTGGACACGGCCAAATGCGTTGTCACGTGACGCCAGTTATCAAAGGTTCGGGCAATCATGAAGATTCAAGCTACCGAACGGAACAATATACTTTTGAAAATAGTTAACAGTTAAGCTGTTAGTCATTTAATATAAGCGAAGATATCAAAAAAAACTCCTTTGGTTTGTTAAAAGAGCCCGGATTGACGATTGAGTCATTTGTGTGTGTGTGGGTGTGTGTGTGTGTGTGTGTGTGGGTGTGTGTGTGTGTGTGTCTGTGTGATGATCTCGCTGCACTAAATGTCTTTGATTCTCTAAAAAAAACATTAGTGCTGGGGTGGCAAATGGGGTAGATCCGCCTCTGTGTACATGTGCGCGTGTCTCATAGCTGTGTGCGCGCGGAGAGTTTGTGTATATGTGCATGCATCTCATAGCTGTGTGCACGCGCATCTCATATGTAGTGGTGTGAGCACATCATATATGTGTATGCAAGTGTTTCACGGGACAAAGCGCACATTCTTAATGGCCAGATCTGTACATAACACAAACTAACAAAACCACCCGGGACAAAAAAACGAATTAGTCTGATCAGTCAAGACAAAAAACTGAAACCAAAATATACAAAAACTAAAAACCTTTTAAAAAAAAATGTAAAAAGAGCAAACACACCGGAAAGTGCTCGTGCAAATGTGAAACCATCTTCATTGTCCATGAGATGAAAAACAATAAACATTTCTGGTCAAGTTGCAGCAAACTGACCATACACAGTCGGGTCCATAAATATTGGGACAACCGTGTGGTGTTTGTGTCCCACTGTGTCCGTACATTTGAAATGAATTGACGAAGATGAAGTTAATTATTTCTCAGGTTTAATAATTTAGTAAATTAGTAATTTAGAGTGTTTTCTGGAGAACAGTTTGGGAAATATTGCGTTTTTTTTTAGTTTTTTTTTATAAATATACATGATGTGTGTCATTTTAGTAACATCTGTCTAAGGGACGTTTCACTGAGCATGTTCTTTAACTTTAGCAAACTAGTTTTGTCCTGATGTTGAGGTTTTCTAGTGCTGTACATCTTGTGGTAGACTCGTCTGTGTTGACTGGTGACGTCCTTTCTGATTGTTGACTCTGTAACACCGGCTGTAGTGCCCTGGGGTTTTCACCTGTTGATTGTGTGTGAGGTTTACGTAGTAACGATGTTGGGACACACAGGAAGCAGTTTTGGTGATGAGGTGTGAGGATTAAAGAAAGTGACTAAAAACTCTTTAGAAATTCACTAATAGATAAAATTCCTACTAGTTTGTAAACATTCACTCTAACATGTTTACGGTGGAGTGGACTGAACTGGATTCTCCTCAGACGGTGAAGTTTATCCATCAGTAAATGTTTATCGGAGGAGATGTCACTCATCCACACATCACGACTTACTGTGTTCATCATGGACGAGGTGGTGTGTTATCTCTTCTGTGTGTTTCAGGTTCAACCACCGCGCAGATCGAGAGAGGGAGAGGGAGAGCGATGCATTGCTCTGCTACATTCTCCTCACTCTCTGCTTTTACTCTCCAGGTTTTTTGAAGTATTTGTGTTTAAGCTTTTAAGCTTTCATGTTCTGTATTAACAAATAAAATGTACAACACGATGCTAGAGTAAGAAGAATTATTTCTTAACACTTGTGTCTCATGTTGTTGAGAGATTTTCCACGTCAGTCAGCAGTGTTACTAAAAAAGTCATCTATTACAAATAACTAATTACTACTCAGACATTGTAATTTGAAATTGTAACCAGATTACTAATTGTTACTTTCAAGTTACTTTGAAAACATCTGTCACAGTGTGCGCCTCAACCGGTTGTCGCTCCTCGCTCTAACCTCGCTCGACCTCGCCAGGTCGTGAGATAATTAATGTTAATGAATCTCGGGATTCCTCCTAATTCTCTCTTTTCTCCCTTCCTCCTTCCTTTAACCTTTTTCCTTCTTCGTTTTTCTAAATAAAACCACGCGTTTTCCCGTAAGACCTCGCCTCATGTCCGTGGTGCAAAAAGAGTGAACCCGATAGAACATCAAATGTGAAACTACAAAGCTCATGATTAAAGTTTGTTTGTGATTAAAGTGATTAAAGCTCGTGATGCTGCTGCGCATAACGTGACTTTTACAGTAATGGCTATATTTGTAACGCTCGTAATGTTATTAACATCAGTAACTGTAATCAAATTATATGCATTTACAATGTAATGCGTAACATCACTGCGTTATCAGGAAAAGTAATTAGATTACAGTTACATAGTAACGTGTTATACCCAACTCTCTGTCTCTCTCACAGACACACACACACACAAAGTCAAAAAAGAATGAGGTCATTAAGGGTGTTGCTGCTTTTGTGTATGTGTGTGTTGAAGCTTTTTCTTTTGCATCTGGAGTGAAGACTTTTATTTTAACATGATCGCTCGGCTGTTTCTCTTCTTTAACTGATGAGGTTCGAGATGTTGAACTGATCAACTCCATGACTATGAATGAAAAACATATGTATTGTTAGATGGACATAATAAACCTCATGCATGAATATTCATGCTGAAATACAAAAAGTACAAAATCAAATCTGTTAAAGTTTATCTTATTCTAGTCATGTGACTCTGATCCAATTTCTGAAAACATCAAATTTTGTGTGTTCGGACGTCCAGATTAGCGACACTTCAGGCTGGCAGTGTGAATCTTATGACCGGCCCAAACCGGTGCAGCGTGTTGTCTGATCATCTGTTCTTGTGTAAAATGTTTCCATTCCAAACCTCAGAATCACACAAGAACTTTTAATCTCAGAAAACCAGGAGCTCCATCTGTTGCTTGTGGTTGTGTTGACCTTTTTGTTTTCAGTGTTGTGTGAAGAGTTGTTAGTGTGCTACGAAAGGGAAAAAAAAAGTAATTGAACAGTTCTTTGACTTTTTGTTATTATTATCTTTTTTTAATCTTAAATTTTCCAAAAAGAAAGAGAGAGATGCTTTACTTTCCCTAATGCTGTGGTGTTTTTTTTTTTTTTTTCTTTTCCAGTTACGGCTTCGTTTACTTCAGCGAAGATGTCGACATTCAGACCATCATTGAAGTAAAGAGTTCAACATTATAACAGTCACACGTCAGGCATCCCATAATGTGTGTGTGTGTGTGTGTGTTTATCAGTGTGTGACTGCGTGTGTTTCTCACTCCCAGCAACAGATCACTTTTAAGGGGAAGAAGCTCAAACTGGGCCCAGCCATCATGAAGGAACGGACGTCTCGAGGTTTTCAAGGTTCGTCTTTATTTGGTGTTTATGGTTAGCGCTGCCCGAGTGGATGAGTGCAGATTGATCTTCTGTATAAACAATACAAATGAATAAATCACCTCGACCGTCTCCGTGCCAGGTCCCAGATGCTCACATAATCATCAATCTCGAGATAAATTTTAAAAAGTATTTGCCCCTTCCTGGTTTTTTGTTTTTGCGTATTTGTCACATTGAAATTATTTAGATCAGCAAGTTTTAATATTAACAAATTTAACCCGTGTAAATACAAAATATACCTTATAAGTGATTTCATTTCATTAAGAGGAAAAAGCTGTCTAAACCTTCCTGTGAAAAAAGTAATAGCCCCCTAAACCTAATGGCTGTGCCACTTTTGGCATCACCAACTGCATTAAAGGTTTTGAAATAACAGCCTGTGAATCTTTCACATCCTTCACTGTGGAGGATTTTTTAAATTACTATTTAATTATTTAAGTGGGGCAACAAAAAAAGGGGGGGGGGGCAAATACTTTTTCACAGCCCTGTATCACAGCCGTGACAGATTTGTTTGTTTGTTTAACAAATTATTTTACTCTGTAAAATAATACATTATAATAAAACTTTACTCAAGTAGTGCCCTTGATCAGGGGTTCGACAGCGATTTGGAATTTTGCCTTGTGTTAGCAGCGCGTTAGCTTAGTAGCTCAAAGAACTATTTCAGAACAAGTGACAGTTGGAGAACGTTACGTGCTATATTAGGTTTCATTAAGTTTACAGGTAAAAAGTAGCTTAACACCTGCAAGGTTAATAAAAACCAAAAAGTATTGATAGGGTTAAATGCTCAGTTTAATTATTAGTGTTTTCTCACTACAGATTCTGTCCAGTCACCTCCGATTGGTCTGTCACAGTGGGTCAGCCCCTCCCCCTGTGTGTACTGTCCCTGCTGCCCCCCCAGCCTGGTCCTCAGTGGAGGTACACAGTATGTACAGGTAAATCTCATTAAAAACTCGGCTCTGAACACCACACGCTCATCTGAACGCCTTCTGTCTCGACATGATGACATCACACAGTCCATTGAGTGGGAACGCCAATGACGAGCACCGATATCATGTTCATGAATCCGGCTGTTGCTCTGAGACACGGTGCGTCATCATGCTGGATGTAGAGATCAGAGCGTGGTGAAGTTGTGGCCAGGAAGGTCTGCACATGCTCAGTATCCATACTCAAATATGCTGAGTCGCATCCTGTGGGATCATAAAGAAACGGCAACGTTTTATCGTTTCAAACGCCTCCAAAGTCTCAAAACTCCTCTAACAAAACCGAGTTTCTGACTAATTAGCGCTGCCGGTTTTTTTTTAGACTGGTGTGTGTGCGTGCGTGTGCGCGCGTGTGTGTGTGTGTGAGTTTTGTCACTTTGGAAGCTTTGAATTTGAACCAGTCACGACCAGTCAAACTGAAAATCAGCCGATTCTGGTCGCTGGCCGATACCCCGGTTCATTTCTGTTATAAATCTAAAAATAGGTTTAAACAATAGATTTTGGAGACTGTCTGGCGTGACGTGAATCAGCACACAGAAGAATCTCAATTTGTAACTGAATAATTTTTTTCTTCCCCTCTTTACTATTCCTCCTGCTCATGTGAGTCTCAGTCTGTGGATTCAAATCTTGAAGCAGCAGATTTTTTCTTGATTCTTTTTCAGCATTTATAGAAATCATCAGGCTGTCACAGTCACTGTCACCGACAATCATCTCATGTTTAAAATCACCAAGATCACATTCTCGGATATTTTAAATATACATTTTTTTTCTCAATTAAATTCTTGGATCAAGATCTCATTCTTCTCCGTTCTGGTGTTTGATGTGCCTGATTGGCCGGGATGAGTAGGTGTGTCTAATAAAGTGCTCTGTGAGCGTGCAGGCAATGTACAGTGCATAACTAATACAGTATACGAGTTTAATCCAGAAAAATAAACGTACGGTTCCTAGAGATTAATGTGTTTAAATTGTAAAGTCTCTCTCTCTCTCTCTCTTTAGCCGTATCCTTACACAAATTTCCCAGGAGTAATGATGCCTCAAGTGCCCATGAACTACACACAGACAGCCTACCCGTACCAGGTGAGCATCATCGTCAGCATTCAGAAAGTGCAGGTGTGTGTCAGCCGTTGTTGAGATGATGTAATGATGCTGTCCTTTAATGGAGCGGGGGATGTTTCCTGAGGTCAAGAGGAAATTCACAGGAAACCATAATGAATTTTATTACTGAGTTATAAGCACACTTGTCCTTCCTGGCACTGGATGACTGACTGGAAATATTGAACTGGAATTTCCTACAGTCTACCCGAGTCTTCAGGAACAAAATTTAATTTAAACACATCTCCTGTTACACTGAACTTCCAGTCTTACACATTATTATGCAGATCAATCCCTGCTCTCCGTTGTCACCCAGATGAGGATGGGTTCCCTGTTGAGTCTGGTTCCTCTCAAGGTTTCTTCCTATTACCATCTCAGGGAGTTTTTCCTTGCCATTTATCTGATCATTTTGATTCATACACATTCACATTGCATAAAAACTTACTTCTTTTTATTGTGTAAAGCTGCTTTGCGACAATGTCAATTGTTAAAAGCGCTATATAAATAAAATGGAATTGAATTGGAAATATGAGACACATGCTTTTTTTATATTTATTTATTTATTTTTTAATCCTTATATGTCCTAATTTATTTATGTCTGAGTGTGTGTCTGTGTGTGTGTGTGTGTGTGTGTGTGTGTGTGTGTACTTCTCATTTATTTATTTAATTTCTCCACCTTTCAACAGAATTTTTTTTTTCTCGTGATTTTTTTTTTATTATTTTTTCCATTTTTCTTTCTTTTTTCTTTCAACAGAAGTTTAGTTTTCCCCCCCTAACCCATGTCTGTAGACATTATGATTTTTTGTTCTGTGTTTGTCTGAGCCACTGGTGTTCTCACATATGACTGTTAAAGTGTTTATGAACTATTAAACACTAAACAGAACCATTCAGTGAGGAAGTGAAGACATTAAGCTTTAGTGAGGACGCAGCACCACGTCTCCCCAGAATGTTAACAAGGACGGTAGCAGGAAGAAAACGGAGACACTTTCAGTTTAGTTTTTTTAAAGCAAGAGGAATTTCAAATCAATGTTTAATGTCTTTGTTTCATATTTCACTTCATTTTCTTCATTCTTGCCCTTTCTAAATGTTCTGATTGTTTTTATATGATTTATAGTGTAATAAATTGGTAATATTGATGATATTTTCGGGTGGCTGGAACGGATTATCTGCATTTACATTATTTCCTGTGGGACAATGCGTTTCACAATATGACATTTCACATTAAGAAGGCGTTTAAACAGGACCTGTTGTATAAAAGGTCTTTTATTATTAGATTAATCCTCTGTCTAAGCATGATGGGCTGCTTCATGTCTTTTTGGAACTTGATATAAAAATGCAACGTCTAACTCTGAACAGTAACAGTAACCTGCCAAATGTTTTGGACCCCTGGAGTCTTATATACCAAGTGTGTTTGTGTGCTGTAGTTATTTGTGTGTGTATTTACTCAATATTTACTGTTAGTGCTTTAAAAAAGTGTAATAGAAGATGAAGTGATTATGATCTCTGACACAGGAGTGTGTAGATCAGTCAGAAGATCCCTTCCTGATCTTTGGTTAGCAACAAGCTGTAGCTTCCTCCTCAAACCATTCAGTGTTTTTGATTTAACTGTATACTGATCTACTGCAAATACTTATTTACCTCTGAAGTTATATGTGAGAAGTGCTACTGCATTTGCAGAAGTCTTACAGCTATGGCACGCCTCCAGGGAGTAAAACACTAACGATACTTCAGGTTCTTTAAATATTAGTGTTTAACTTCATTGTTGTTGACTGTACAATGTACACGCTCGCATTTGAGACTGATGAGTCCTTTACGTTATTTCTTGTGAAACAAAGTTAAAAGGTTTCTTGTCTGTGGACTTTTATGAAAGTTTCTTTTCATTCTCTCACACTTTTTTGTGGTTGAATTTTTAGATTATTTAAACTAAAGATAATTCAATTACAATAGCAAGGGAAAAAAACTTTAACATGAAAAATATCTGCACAAAAAAAAATTGTCACATGACTGTATCGGCAACAACTGACATCTTTATATTTCTTCCATGCCGCTGTGTGTGTGTGTGTGTGTGTGTGTAGGCCATAACATTATGACCATCTGCATATCGGCAAAAAAAAAAACAACCCGAGGTCCCAAGAGGTGTCTGAAACCAAGTCGTCAGTATCAGATCCTTTATGTCCTGTAAGTTGAGGGTCGTGGCCTCCGTGGATCAGACTCGTCTTTCCGGCACTTCCAACAGATGCTCGGATGGATTGAGATCTGGAGAATTTGGAGGCAACATCTAGAACTCTCCGTCATGTCCCTCGATATCAGTAGAAGGATGCTGAGGTTGTAACTCCCAGGCGTGAGGACTATAGGAAGACCACAGGAAGAAGATTTATGGATGGACATGAAGTTAGCTGATGAGAGGAAAGGGTTAGATGGAGGCAGATTATTCGCTTTGACGTCTCCTGATGGGGAACGGATGAAGGACAAAAAAAGAAGTGCATCAGAGCACACTGTCCTGCTTCTTAATGCTGAAGGACAGAAATGTAAACTCTGCAGTTCCCTGTGCTGATTGGGATTCTCATGAAGGGAACAGTCCGAGCACGAGCCCAACTTTAAAATGTACAGTTTATAAGATGCGTTTAGTTTGGAGTTACTTTACATGTAAAGTAATCAAATGAAGCAATCATGATTTCTTGGGAGGCTGAGGAAGGGTTTCTTTCATTGTTGCTCGTTTTAGTTGTACAGAAGCGTCAGGACCGTCTTTCTGTCAGGTCATGTTTAAAGCAGAACCGTGCTGATGTGGGTTTACAATGTGGCTTCTTCTTGTCGTCTTGTCTGGATCTCGTGTGTGGATGACGTCCCATCTCCTGCATGAGCACCACATCCAACTCACTATCACAGATGAACATCAGACCTTCAGTGTCTTTAAACAGGATCTGTTTCAGTAGATCATCATCAAGTGACATTTAGAGCAGAATATTATAGTTATATATAATTATAGTGTGAGTGAAGTTTGCATGTTCTCCCCATGTTTGGTGGGTTTCCTCAGGGTGCTCCGGTTTCCTCCCATGAGAATTGATTGATTGATTAAGTAATAAATTCACAGTTTAAGTTGATAACTAAACTATGTGCCAGTTTGTATGTATCGGTTTGTTAGTTTGTGTTGTTTTCAGTTATTTACAAAGTGGCACAAACCGAAGCCACAGTCATTTTGATTGTTCGCACTACTCTGACTAAATTGAGATCCCAGTACTAGTACAGTTCAAAATCCTAAACACACACAGAGAAAAGGAAAAACATATAGTGTGGATATTGACTTGAATGTTTTTATTTGTTTTTGTGCCAGTGTTCCCCGTCACAGTGGTGTGGTGACCAGAGGACGAGGTTTATGAATCAGGTCAGTCTCGACTCTTCTCATCCCAACATAGAACAACAATTAAAGTCAAGTAAGAGATAAAGAAAATACACAAACAAGTGTGTGTGTGTGTGTGTATATATATACACACACACACACACACACGGACAAAATTGTTGGTAGCCTTCTCAAACAATTCCTGTTCCATGAGTTTATTATTTTTTTTATATAATTCTGTTGAAGCATGGTTGAAAAGCAATGYCTGACTTTCATTGGTTAACATTCATAGAATTTTTTTATTATTACTTTTGTCAGATTAAAGTTATTTATGTGACCATTGTGAATTTTTCTTTCATTGACCGAAGGGTACCAACAATTTTGTGTGTGTATATATATAT
>QMIH01001964.1:22411-34876 GCA_003987875.1 Clarias batrachus
GTGTGTGTGCGTGTGCGTGTGTGTGTGTGTGATAGAATAAAAGGTCCTAGAGCTCATATGAGTGTATGTAATCATGTAATCATGTGGAGAACTGCTGGGTGTCACAGGGTCTCATTAACCCTGTTTCCCAGCAGGCCCTTGTTACCCTGATACTGTGGTCTGGAGATCAGTTGGTGTTACGTTGTTAAAAGCTGAACTGAAATCAGAGCAGAACATTCTGATGTAGGAGTTTATGTTGTACAGGTGACTGACTGAGTACAGCTGTTTTGGCTCTACAGACAATTTAGCTCTCATTTGAATGCTTAGCTTTAAAACTATGAGGTCGTGCAGGTCTTGTACTGTAGGTTGGATTACATCATATGCAGCTGAGACGGCTGTATCATCAGTTTGAATGGGTGTTACTGGTGACCCTTTAACAATGTTCTCGTTAGGACACGCACCTGCTACTCCATATAACTCCATTAACTGTCACACTGTGCAATATTTAGTGCTTATGGTTCAAACACACACCATCGCTCTGGAGATACTGTACGTCCATCTCAGTAGGATATGATGTCATCCATCGGCCCGTTACAACGGACACCAGCCTACAAGACCTACACGACCTAATAGTTTAGTTTTAATCCCCATAAGCCCTCATGAGTCACTGTCCCTACCACGTCAAGCAGACGCTCCGTGTTTATGTGAGAGTGTGTGTCACTTCTACAGTATCTCTACAGCGTGAATTAAACACACACAGAGACTACTTCACTAGGGTAAAGAGCTAATGTTTCTAGGACCTCTTTAAGACAACAGACCGCCCGTTGTCCCACATCTGAAGCTCCTAAAGGACAGATGCTACTGTATAAAGCTTTACACATTCTGGAGCTTTTGATGGGTTCCTCTCTCATATTTCAGTCCTCTGATGATGTGGTGCTTCTTTTTGAAGGATGTTCGATCTGCGCTTATGCCGTTGTGTGCAAACACACTATACAGGACGGCAGTCCGGTCCTGATTGGGTTTTGGTTCTGACAGGCCATGCTCTACTGTTCAGAGCTGACAAACCCTCACTAACCTGGATATTTAGCTTAAGACAAATGAACACAATCCAGTCCATCCTCCAGGTTTTCATTCTCAACAACAACATTTGAATGAGGACGAACCAAAGTGCATTTGTGTGAGACGCCATTGAGAAAACCTGGATCTTAACCCCGACACATCTCTGAGATACTGTATCTTATTCACTGTAACAATAATAATAATAACAAAACATCATGAAACGGTTTTTTATTTAGTTTAGTATTAGATGAAGGTTTAGTCCAGCATTAATTCTCTGCATGAATCATTTAAAGTGTTAAATGTAGCAGCTTTTCAGCAGAACATTCACTGCGCTAATATGAATAGTGTGACATCTGTTTTTCTGTTGAATTGTGTGTGTGTGTGTGTGTGTGTGTGTGTGTGTGTGTGTGTGTTGTTCCTTTGTAATTGTGTAGCCATGCAGCAAGTACTGTGTAACGCGAGGGAGCTGCCGACCCTTAAAGCCAAAGACATCGATCTCCTCTTCCTCAAAGGCATCATGGAAAGCCACATCGTCAGCTCTCTAACCAAGGTACAACATAATCACTCTCACTCTCTCACTCACTCACTCTCTCACTCTCTCAATCACTCACTCACTCACTCACTCACTTCCTCATTAACCCACTCATCTGCTCACTGTGTGTGTGTGTGTGTATGTGTGTGTGTGTGTGTGTGTATGTGTGTATGTGTGTGTGTGTGTGTGTGTGTGTGTGTGTGTGTGTATGTGTGTGCAGGTTCAAGGGCGTTTAGAGGATGTAAACTTACAGGCAGTGCAGGACAACAATGTTGAACTAATAAGTGAGATTCTCGGGATACTTCGTGGGCTGACTGTTAAAGACGACAGTGTCACCGAGTTACTGAGGATCCTTCAGCAGCCTCACTTCCAGGTGTTCACCTCACTTCACTGTTTCTTCTCTCGTCTCGTCTCTTCTCTCCTCTTCTCATATCTCCTCTCATCATCTTGTCTCTTCTCTTCTCGTCTCTTCATGAATGTCTCTTACTTCCCTTATGTCTCAGTCTCTCATGGAGGCTCATGATATGGTGGCATCAAAGCGCTATGAGGCTCCGCCTCCACGCCCCGTCGAGCCGGCTATCGAGAGAGCAGTCAACAACGCGCTCATGCAAGGCGATGCTGTCCGGATGATCGGCATCCGCAAGAAAGCAGGAGAGCCTCTGGTTAGTGTGTGTAGTTTGGTGTTGTAGGTCGAGGGAGTCTGTAATTCTGATGTACTGAGTGTTGGTGATGATGGACTGGATCTGTTTTAGAGAGTTTTTTTCATGTATTACCGTGTGCGTGCACGCGCGCACGTGTGTTTAAAATAGGGGGTCACATTCCGGGTGGAGAGGAATGACCTGGTGATCGCTCGAATTCTCTACGGTGGGATGATTGACAGACAGGGTCTGCTCCATGTGGGAGACATCATAAAGGAAGTGAATGGACAGGAAGTGGGTAACAACCCCCTGGAGTTACAGGAGATACTGAAAGAGTGCAGTGGAGGAATCACTCTTAAAATCCTGCCAAGCTACACAGACGCATCAGCACCACCACAGGTATGGCTAACACAAGGACGTGCTCATACCGCATGTGGCCAGTGGGGGCGCTCAGAAGCTCATGTGGTATCAGGGCTCTTTGTGTTCAAATCCCTTTTGAGGAACCATGTTATTAACACAAATGTCTTTTGTTTTCGTGTGGGTTTGTGATACTGATGAAATAATGGACTGGCTTCTGTCATCATCTGTGTGTTAGGTTTATGTGAAGCCACATTTCGACTACAATCCGGCCAATGACAATCTGATTCCATGCAGAGAGGCGGGACTCGCCTTCAAGACGGGTGACATCCTTGAGATAGTGAACAGAGAGGACGTGAACTGGTGGCAGGTACAGTGCTTTGGGATGAGCCTGCGGTCAGTTGGTTTAGAAAGTTGAATGGAAACAATTCACTCAAGGCTTGTGTTGTTTTGACAGGCGTGTCATAAGGTGGGAGGAGCTACAGGGTTAATCCCCAGTCAGTTTCTGGAGGAGAAAAGGAAAGCTTTTGTTGCAAAGGACTTGGAAAGAACAGGTACATCTAAACATGAACATCTGGATATGACACATTTATATAAAGTGCAACAGAAATGTGGGAAAGAAATAATAACCTGGTTGTGTACCACTGTATGAATCATGTAACCATCATGTGCCTCATTTAACTCGGTTGTGGATCAGGTGTGTATAGCGCCCTGAGTGATTCCCCGCCAAAACGGGGTGGAAACACCTTTTGCCTTTATTTGGCTCGTGTGCTTCATTCAGACATTTGGAACAACACAAATAAACTCTTAGAACTATATATAAAAATCTCCGGTGTTATATAAACAGAGCAACTAATGGCTTTGACCTTATTTTTATTTTCATTTTTTTATGAGCATCTTATTTTAATTTTCCTCTTTTCCTCCTCCAGTTAAGAGTCGACACTAAAGCATTTCACCCTGGTGTGTAACTGGTTATATATTATTCTTTATGATTTAAAACAAAACAGAAGGATGGAATATTCATGCTAAACTGTACAGCACAGTATATAGTCACAATGTTATGAATCGTGTCTGGTTTATTCTATAACATTTTGTATTGTGAGTGACCTCTGTGACCCATCGAGGCCCCACCCCACAACCCACAGGACCCAAAGGATCTTGGTGTCGGACACCACAGCACACCCCCACCACTGACGGGCCAGAGCCACTAAAGTGTGAAGTGCATTTGGACTTATTTATTGGTATTGTTTATGGCTGCTTTTATGGCACCTGGAAGTGGGATGGATATATCAAATTTGATAAGGGCCAGATTGTGATACACATGGTGGTGAAGGCTGATGCATACAGTAGAGTCTGATCCAATAGAAGAGCTACTGCAGCTCAAAACTGCTGAAAAAGTGAAAGCTGGTTCTGGTGTAAAAGAGTCAAATCACGCTCTTCAATGCAGTTTCTTGCATACGATGCTGCGTAGCTGCAGACCGGTCAGGGCACCAATGCTGACCCGTGTCCACCATCAAAAGCTTCTACAATGGGCACGAGAGATTGGAACAGTTGAAGAAGGTGGCCTGGTCTGATGAATCATGTTTTGTTTTATCTCATGAGAACGGCTGGTGTGTGTGTGTGTGTGAGTGAGTATGAGTGTGAGTGTCTGGGTGATGTTCTGCTGGGGAACCTTGTTACCTGTCATTCATCTGGCCGTTACTTTGACACGTTCCACTTATCTAAACATTGTTGTTGACCAAGTTAAGTTCCTTCGTGGAATTGGCGTTCCCTGCTCACTTTCATCAGGATAATGCACCCTGACACACTGCACACACTGTTCATGAATGGTTTGAACAACATGACAAAGAGCTAAAGGTGTTGACTTTCAAATTCTCAATCTGATTGCTTGACTGGGTTTATGGGACGTGCTGGAGACACACGTCTGATCCATGGAGGCAATACCTCACACCTTACAGGACTGAAAATAGGATCTGATACTGACGACTTGGTGCCAGATAGCACAGAGGTCTAGTGGAGTCCAGGTCTCGACAGGTCAGTGATGTTTGGGAGGCACAAGAGGAAGTACAAGTAAGTATATTAGACAGGTGGTCATAATGTTGCGGCTGATTGGTGCATTTAATCTCGACAGTGACGAGCTTTTCCTGCGGAACTGTCCAGGGCTTCAGGTCCATGATGCACATGGGCTTACGTAAGGCTTGACTGTCATGTCCAGCACTGTCCTTCACCTCATCAACCACACCCTCTAACTCTTGCAAATATTCATCTATAAAAATAACAACAAAAGATGTCAATTATTATTATAGTTTAACTTAAGGTTCTTCTGGATTCTTCTGGGTTCAACTGAATGCAGTTGATGGTCTTCCAAGTCTTTTTGGCTGAATTATTTTAGACCTGATTTGACCTTCACCCATGTTGTGTACTACACATTTATTTATCTGTGTTTAATATGTGTTTCACCTTCTTCCCTTTCACTGCAAGGGATCTTATGTGGAACGGTGAACAGTAAAATGAAGAGGAAAAAGATGTACATCACTTCCAGGAATGCAGGTGAGTCCCTCAGTGCTTTATTCTCTTATGGATGTTGACACCCAGCTGTTGGATGTGGATGTGACTGAATGTGTCGTATTTAATGGCATTACATGGAACATAGACTTTGACCATCACGAGCTGCAGATCTATGAGGAGGTAGCATGCATGCCTCCATTCCAGAGGAGAACACTGGTACTGATCGGAGCGCAGGGAGTGGGACGCCGCAGCCTGAAGAACCGTCTGCTGGTGCTGCATCCTGACCGCTATGGAACCACAGTACCATGTGAGTACCGGCATTCGCATTTCAAACTGCTTTTAAACTTTTGAATTGAATTGCTTTCACAGTCAGAATTTAAATAGTTGTCATAAATGCCCCCTTGTCAGTGTAGCAGTGCTGTAACAATCATTTGTTTTACAAACCTAAATGTGTACAGGAAGGTGACATTCGTCCAAGATTAAAATATCATTAATACATCATATACACAGAAGTGCAAGAAGTAAATAGACGCCAACCGTTTGATGCTAGGCGGTATGGTGGGTTTGTGTCTGTGATTGGTGGGTTTCACTAGAGGTCTTACATTCTGCATGGTAGTCAGTAAACGCCTCCTCTTGGAGGTTTTCAGCACTGACGAGGTTAAAGTGAACAGAATGTACACACTACCTTCAGTGTTATTGAAGAAAAACACATCCTTAAATCCTTTTCTGTCACTCAGTCACGTCTCGAAGGCCTCGAGAGGATGAGTACCATGATCAGAGTTACCGCTTTGTGACACGGATGGACATGGAGATGGACATTAGGCTGGGATGCTTCCTGGAGCACGGCGAGTATGACGGCAATCTGTACGGCACCAAGATAAGCTCTGTTCATGAGGTGGTGAACACGGGGCGCACCTGCATCCTGGACGTCAACCCCCAGGTCAATAGACTCACACCACATCTACATTTCTGGAAGAATCTCACTTTTTCTTTAGAGACATGTCACATGATGTACTCTTAATTATGTGTCCTAGTGAAGGTGATTAATCCTAGTTTTGGATTTTTTAAACATTTAGTTTGAATCTGAGAAAAAAATATTATTACATGCAAAGCTAAAATTTGTAATAAAACCTTCACATGGTATAAAACTGCAGCTTAAAATGATTTGTTGATTTATGAGGTTCCATTTAATTGTTTCAACTAAGATTTTTGATTAATAATTAGGAAGCCTCCATTGACACACTTAATATTCTTTATAGTGCATTCAGTTAGTATTATTATTAATGCAGCTAAATGCGGCGCTTCTAGGATTTTATAAGTGTGTATTTGGGGGGGAGGGTACAGAGAGGGATGGGGGGCGGCACAGGTGGGATGGAGGGTACAGGGGCGACCAAGAACCTGTCAGAGGGGGCCATGGAAAATCAGATTCAATTAGAAATACACAATGACTTGAGTGATTGACGGCGCTCTGAGCTAATAAAGTTTTTGTCAAGGTTGACAGTACATTTGCCAAATGGTGTTGACCGGTGCAATCTACCTAGAATTATATTTCTGCCAAAACCATCAGTAAATGTCGTACACACATTGATACTGTATGTGTTATGTTGGTCGTATGAGTTAGTAGTTCACTATGAAATACTGTAGTTGACGCCTATTGTTCTGTTTATTCCAAGTAATTAAAGAACAGACAGGTTTGACGCTCTCAGACTCCATTACAATTTCCATTCAGTTTATAATAGCTTCCTTTGTGATTAATAAAGTACTCTATCTATCTACTGTATCTATCTAGATTCCTGATTGGCACCTGAGTGCCATCTGTCCCACCAGCACATTCATGCCCAATAGTTGGCCCACCAGCAACTATAATCATATTCAAGTTGTATGATGAAATCAGAAAGAACTCAGATGCTCATATTCATAAGTTACTCATAAATTACACAACTGCTTTATTTTTATTTACTTATTCTTTTTTATATTAATTGCTTTGATTTATGTTTTCCATTAATCACACCGTCTAGTGTCACCCAGAGGAGGAGGTGATCCCTTTCAAGTCTGTTGCTCAACGATTCTTCTTCACACCATCTCAGGAAGTCTTTACTTTACTTGCCACTGTTGCAATAATAACAGATGTATATACAGTGGAGCCTTGGATCACGAGCATAATTTGTTCTGGAAGTGGGCTGGTATTCCAAAACACTCGTAAACCAAATCTAATTTTCACATAAGAAATATTAACACCTCAAATTATTCGTTCCACAGGCCAAACAAATAAATACATAAAAATAGTTTATACAATATATAAAGTAAAAATAAAACAAGTTAACCTGCACTTTAAAAATAAAGATAAATCTGACAGATATGTGTTACCGTTTGTGTGCACAGGCACCGTGTATTTGTAGGTGTGTGTGTGTGTGTGTGTGTGTGTGTGTGTGTGTGTGTGTGTGTGGAATTAGCACCTTCCCTCCCTCCCCACCTCGCTTTTTAAGTTTCACAACAAACACACACAACGGAAACACTGTTTTAACAGGGGGAAAAAAGAGAAATCTCTCTAATAACACTGTAACGGAATCACTGCTGTAAATAAAAAAAATAAAAATGAACCAGCACCTTACCTTTGAAAAGAATCGCGACAGAGCAGGGTTTTCTGTGTAAAGCAGAGTGTCTCTGCGTGTGCATGTGTGAAGCCGAGAGAGTGTGTGTGTGTCTCGGTTTGTGTGTGTCGATGTCAAATTATGCGCACACACACACACATATGAGAAACGCTGAAACAGAGAGGGAGACGTTGATTATACCAGTAAGAGATGAGCACTAAGACCTGGCAGGGGAGACGATTACCCACAATTCCGCATCGCAAGAGAGAGAAAAATCATTGGTTCAGTTGTGATCACTTGATGCTCGGTGTCAAAACAAGAAGCACATGCGTGATACATGATACTCAGCACTCGTAAACTAATACTTGCTTGGTTTTCCACTTCAAAATTTATTACAAATCTACACTCGCAAACCGCGTTACTCGCAATCCAAGGTTCCACTGTATTTGACATTTATACCTGGACTTATATATATATATTTCTGTGAAGCTATTTTGAGACAGCATCGCATCTGTACTGTATATAAATAAAATGGAACTGAATCTGGTTGAATCTGGTTGGGAATTTTCCAGAAATAGATTAAAATCTACTATGAGCAAGCCAGAGTCTGGAGTGGTGATGAAATACTCCCGAAGACCACAGGGGGAAAAACCTTGAGGGAAACCCGAGTGAAAAGGAAACACGTCCGGTTCTGGTTAACGGCAGATGGTGTCATTCTACGTCATTAGTCCACTATAACTGTTTGCTATGAAGTCACTGAATGAAGCAATGTGAGGGTGCGGTTCCTCTTTCACATGGAGAAGAAGAAGCATTACTTGTCATTATACAGTGTACAATGTAATTTGGAAAATTCCTGAAAATAACTGAAAGTCATCCAAGTTTTAAAGATGTAACATTGCGGCAGGCAAACCCACAGACAACTGCTCTGTGGTTTCCAGTCGGACAGGCCCACGGCCACCCTCACGTACAGTTGCTAGGCAACACCGCCATGATGGCAATCAGGGGGACACATGACACCTGGACGCATGTCTATATAGGTCCCCAACACAAAGCAACAGACATGCAGACCTTAAGGTACATCAGGGCTAGAGACATACACTCAGGTATAGAGAAATAGTAAAGAGAAAACTAAAAAGACAATAGAGGGGACAGTCTCACAGGGGGACAGGGGACTTCTTAGTTGTATTTGTTTTGTCTTTGTTTCATTAGTGATTTTTGTGTTTAATTAATACACGTTATCTCTGTCACTCCCAGAACTCACACACACACACACACACACACACACACACACACACACACACACACACACACACACACACACACACACACAGTGGTTCAGAAGGTTGGGGAGGTTATATTTATGTACCTGTATAATAAAGAAATAAAGTGGTGGTCAAAAGTGTTGAGACAATAGATCGAGGTTTTCTAATTCTGTTCTAATTCTCTAATTCATGGCATCTCTTGTGACGCACACTGTCTGCCTTCACCGTCTGCAGGTGATCTGATCAGTCCTGGATGCAGATTAACTCATGGCTAAAGACCATGTTTCTCCCCACAGACTCTGAAGGTGCTGAGAACGGCGGAGTTTCTGCCCTATGTGGTGTTCATCGCTGCCCCTGAGTTCGAGACTCTGAAGGCTATGCACACAGCTGCTGTCCAGACAGGAATCACCACCAAACAGCTCTCAGTGCGTACACACCCTACACAGTCAGGCTCATACAGGGAAAGCTGTAACAGAGACGACGGATAAGGATTCATGATCTAATGAAGAGACATGACAAAGTGTACTGATCACTCTGATCACACACACACACACTCACACACACACACACACACACACACACACACACACACACACAATCAGAAAATGCTCAGCAACATGTTCTGCCGTTGTTACAGTAAGCTTCTAAAAGATATAAAGTAAATAACCAGTGTCCTCTTACTATAGAAGTAAAATCTTTCTTAGTTTCTCGTGGTTTCATCGTATGTTAATTTGTGAGTACTCGGGTCATGTGACACTATGTGACTCCTAGCGTGCCCCTTAAGCAAGTGCTTAAAATTAATTTATTAATAAACCGAATAATAAATAATTACTCATTTCTACAAGAACATCACTTCAGTCCAAACTGAGTTCCATTCTCTTAAAAAGTCTGATGAACTGAAGTCTACGTGCTGAATCAGTATGGAGCGCGCCCTAGTGGTGGGTACAGAAGAACACGTTACAATGACGATGATAGACGTAGCGTTTTTAAATGTGTTAAATGTGTTACATTTCTGCAGCTCTAATATACCATATGTGCATGAAATGTTTTATTTGCACCGATTTTCAGTTCAGTGTAGTGCCATGTTGCAGCATGTGGAGGGGCGCGGCCCTGTCGGCCTCAACGCAAACTCCACCAAAGCTAATGTCTTATCATGAGAAGAGCGTGAACAAAGCAAGAGAGAGGAGTGAGTGTCAGGACCCATCAGGAGCAATAATCAGGAGCGAGACACATTGAGGCTGAGGATCAGCTTTTATCATCTCAGACAAGCGATACGTGCCGTAATGATGGACCTGAATTCCAGTTCATGAAGTTTACACTGTTTATTATTATTTCAATATGATGTTAGATGTAAAACAAGGGCACACATTGCATAATCAGTTCTCTTCTGCCTTTAGCGATCAGACCTTCCTCCATCCAAGCAAAAGCTGTTCAGCTCTCAGCCTGCTGTGGTACAAATGAGGAAGTGGAAGTAGTACTGTTTGTGAACAACTACACAAGTACGGCTTGTTGTTCCTGCAGCTTCCCTATAAAGCACAGAGAACTTCAGGGAGCATCTGGACTTCCACTCTGAGATTGTGAAAAAGAAATGGCTTTGAGAAACCGTAAGATTTTTACATGGCTAAATGTAACTTTCACTTCATGATCATCACTTCCTTTAACTCCAGCCATGTGAATGATTTCAGTAACTTTCTTAATTTAAAAAATTCTAGATGTGGCAATAGTTTGGAGAAAAACCACATGCGAGCGTGACGGTCATGTAAACCATTCACAACTCACATGAGGAGGATTTAATAATAATAAAAAAAAACATCAGACTTAGTTATAGATTTTTATCTTGTTTATCTTTTTTTTTCCACTCACATCTATACAACTCCATTAAATACCAAAGACATAAGCTTGCATTTCAGCTGAAAGAAAACAGTAAAAAAAAAAGTAAAAAATACTAAGACATAAAGTGTGTAGCATCATCTCTGCCTGCAGGAGAGGAAATAAATGTCCTCATTAAACATAATATTTATTCATTCCTAATTAGAGTTAACTTAGTACGGTTCAAATCATTTACATTTTAATAAAAATGGGCATTGTTTAGTAATAACATCATGTTAGCTGAGATGGTGAAATATTAGGCTAATGCTAATTAGCTGTCAGTGAGGAAAAAGCTGGACCAGGATTGGACCCAGTCAAAAAAACAACTTCCTGTTAAACTGGAAAACACGTGAGCACAAATAATGGGATTTGTAGGTTAATGGCGAGATGAAGTGAACTAAGACAAATGGGCGAGACCAAACCAGATGATGTGGGCAGAAACAAATGCAGGACGATGTGACTGTGTTACTAATGAGGAAGTGGAAGTTTTACCGCACGTGCGCTTTATGCTGTCTTCTCTTTTGTATAGGATTTAGAAAGTTTTCTGTTAATTTTAATGCTAATCTGTTTTGTCTCAGCTGATTAGGTTTCGTAGTTTATCTACTCTAGTTAGCTTTTGTCAATCGATGTTGTAGCACCTCAGTCCTGGAGGAACATGGTTTCGTTTCACTGTGTACTGAACTGTATATGGTTGAAGTGACTTGACAGAGGATGCAGAATAGAAAACCTCTATTAGCTTCTAGTCTCTCTAGTAACAAACCATGCAAACAATGATCACCATACAGTAATGACGGCTAAGACAATAGACACATTGTGAAATTGTGATCGATCATGACTACGCCACAGCAATCAGTTCCCGTGAAAAGCACAGACGGCACTTCCTCCGGGTGTGTTACACCGTCAGCATTCACAATTCAAAGCTTTTTGACACCAAATGCATGAATGAAGTTCATAAGGACATGATTTATTCAAGTGAAACCTATAGTGAAAACTGCTAGAAGTAGCTGCGGTTGCAATTCTGATAACTTATGATTCGTTTTGTGCAAGGCGACATTGGGCTACCAGAAAGCAATTATGTCAATAAAATGCAGTAGGTTACATTCTGTGTCAGGGTTTAGTTTAGTATTAGAATACTGTAGCTGTAAAAGAAAATAAACTTTATAAAAAGAGACTTTATACATCAGTTAGTGCGAGTGAGTAATCTGATTGGATGAGATGAGTGTTGATAAAGAGCATAACAGCACTGAAACGTTTAACTCAACGCATCAGTCCAGGTCACTGGTGTTCTAACGGAAGTTAATTATAAGCATGCATAAGCATTATAAGCATGCGTTAACATTCATCCCTGCTCTCTCGTTAATGTTTATGGTGACGTGTTACCCGACCAGATCACATTTCTTTACACAAACACATGAACAAATTGATTCACAAAGTATGTTTCCTCTAAGGACCTGGATCTGAAGAGGAGAGTTGATGAGAGCGCGCACATGCTGCAGACTTACAGACACGACTTCGACCTCACCATCGTGAACGACAACCTGGACGCCGCGTTTGAGAGGCTACACACGGCCGTGGACAAACTGTGCTCAGAACCGCAGTGGGTTCCTGTCAGCTGGGTTTATTAACACTGTGTGTGTGTGTGTGTGTGTGTGTATGTGTGTGTGTGTGTG
>QMIH01001964.1:36127-50092 GCA_003987875.1 Clarias batrachus
GCCAACCTTGTGTGTGTGTGTGTGTGTGTGTGTGTGTGTGTGTGTGTGTGTGTGTGTTCTGCTGGTCATCTGTAACCCGTTTATCATCTTAAGCAAGTCTAAAGAATATTTTAGATCCAAGTTGAATGTGTAATGATTTGCTGTCTTTAAAAGATATTACTGCTATTTGTTGGTTATATTGCGTGTTATTGAATTGTTTATGTCGAGTCTCTTCCTATATGAGTCTGAACAACAGAACATACAGAACAGAACAGCACAATTTATTGGTGCAGTAATTTGTTGTCCAACAACCCACACTTCTGTCTATATACAGTATATCATACGGATCTACAAAGAAATGTACAAACATAATAATATTTATATATAAAAATCCACTATAACACATAGATATTAATTGTGACAAGCATTTGCTGTTTAAAAATGCAACAGTGCTCAGATACAAACCTGTTCCTGTTTTCAGATAAGATATACTGTACATCCTGACATACACACTGTATATAAAGTATATAATACACCAACTTTAAGACAAAAATCAAAGATGAAATCTATCTGGTCTTATCTAAATAATTAATCAATAGAAATAAACACAAATAATAAATCATTAATAATAATTACAAACATTTTTTATATATTATATATATTCTGCAGAAATGTGAACGAAACAACTACATCTATCTGTTAATAGTTCTTCCTTTCCAGCCATACACACAGTTTCTGTTCATATTTCTTGCTGTTGTATTTGCAAAATAATTGGCACCCTTGTAGAATAGTCTAACTTTCTTTTTTTGGGGAGAATTTTTTTTTTTTTAAATTGCTTTAATATGTCTAGGAATGTTTGTCACATGTTTCATAGGAAACATCATCTTACCATTCATTTACAAAACCAAATAGCTCAACTCACATAAGAAAAAAAAATACTGTTTAGTTACATAGATTGGGGAATTACAGTAAACACTCTCAGGATGAGCCGTACGAGAGACAGAGCTGAGGTCAAAGGTCATGTTTAATTGATTCTTGGAGCGTTTCAATCACAGCAGTAGACACTGAGTCCATGCCTAGAGTCCTGTTCCATTCCCTTCCTGAAAGCCCACTCCTGAGACCAGGAAGCAAAAACAGTGGAGTTACACTGGAAACGGATTGAGATCAGATACAAAGACCCTCTCAGTCTGCAGACTCCAGAATCCAATGAGGAATCTGTGGCCTCAGGTGAAGAGAGCAGTTCATCTGGGGAAAGTCTGAGAATCTCTGAGATTCGGTGTCAACTTGACAAACACAGACCAGACGAACACGGACCCTGGAGATGCGACGTGACGGTGCTAACCACTACGCCACCGCGCTGCTCTGAGAATCTCAATGAGATGGAATTGTTTGGTCCAAGATCCCACCACAAGTTAAACACTTCAGCAAGCGGCTGAGTGCAGCCATTTTCACCAGGAGAGGCTACATTTCAGGACGGCGTTTTACTTTACAATCTGCATTATTATGAACATTTGATAATCATATTTTGATAAACATTCAAATAATATGAAGGAATATCATTTTGTTTCAAAAATCTCCAAAAAAAAAAATAAATAAGCACAATTACAAAAGGCTTATCTATTTGCCCAAACCTCAAATGCCTTTTACTGCATGTCCGGTTCTTTTGGTTATTAATTATAATAACAGTTTCAGAGGAATGTTTTTCTTTGTTAAGCCACACAGTGACCCATGAATCATTCAAGCATTAAAAAACATCTAACATAAGGCGCAAAGCATTGAGAAACAGGTGCAGATGATGACAGATGATCAGGCCGGTGATTCGTATAGTGATGGTGTATTAGGATGGTGATGCTGAATGCTGAGTGGTCGGAACAGACGAGAGGGGAAATGAGGTCGCTCTTACATAAACTACCGGTTTTTAAATTGTAACTTTAGGCAATTTGCAGCCTGTCAAAATCAAACATTTGTTCTAATTTCATTTAATATGAACAAAATGGGGGGGGGGGGGGTGTCAATACTTTTGCACAGCACTGTATATGAATTTAAACACCTAAAAATTTGAGTAGAGATTTAAAGTACAGTATTGAACTATTTCTGTGCAGAACATGTTGATATAAGTGGCTCAGGCTACAGCATTAGACTGTTTACATAATGTAAAGAACATCACAACATCCATAGCACACTAGAAAATGTCCATATAATCAGTCACAATAAAAAAATAAAAACTGCTATTTGGAATTAAAATAACAATTAATAAAATATGACGGGCCCAAGCACCCTGTGCCATCGCCACCCCGAGTGTGTTAAGACCTCGAAAAAGCCATCGTCACTCGGTTGCACCGCACAGCCTTCACACATTACACACTATACAGAGCTAATGTGTGTGTGTGTGTGTGTCGTGAGAGGTGTGTGCGTCGTGAGAGGTGTGTGCGTGAGTGTAAACATTTGTAATATGTGTGCATGTGTGTGAGTGTGTGAGTGTGTTTGTGTGCATGCATGCATGTGTGTGTATGTGTGTGTGTGTGTGTGTGAGCGTTACTTTGTGAGGGTTAGTGTGTGTGAGAGTGAGGGAGAGAGGTGTGTGACGTGTGAATGTGTGCCTACGTGAAAGTGTGTATGAGCTATACAGCAAAATCTCATGTGGGGCCCCTGGGGGCCACGAGACTCTCAGGCATCCTGATGGCAGTGGGTTCCAACCTGTCTGCCAAGTTTCATGAGTTTTCGTGCATGTTAAGACCCCGAAAAGTCCAAAAGGGTGAAAAAAAAAAAAATCCTTAGGAAAACAAGAGGGTCCTGCGCACCTTATAGTGCTTGGGCCCGAATAAACTATCTGTCTTGTTAGATAATTTGTGCATGCTTTAAAAAAACACAAAAGGCACAAAGCAGAAAACAAATAGAATCCATAGTTTATTTAGTACATTACAAGTAATGTATGTCACATCATGCTAGAGTAAAATGTTTAAATATACTTGACATAAAATATAAAGTATTAGACTGAAACGGCTGTTAAGAGGGAAAATGCCTTATAAAAAACAATAATAGTGACCTTATACATTTGGGTTTATGAAGCTATTAGTAAAAGCCTCACATGGAGTGAGCAGTGGAAATGCATTTAATCTACTAAAATAATTATTTGTTTAAAAATATATCATAATTTGAAACAATGCCTAGGTTTAAAACATGGACATACATTATAAATATCAAAACATATTATATATTAAACATGAGTAAAAAAATGACAAACTATATCATAGAAATTTAATACAGGTACCCTAAAACAATAAAAAAAAATGTAATTTGTGTTATTTGGTGTCTCTATTGTCCCCAGGCCACAGTTTGGGCCGTCTTTCAGATTTTGATGTCTATTTCACACGACTGATTGAGCAATGCGAGGCCATGAATGACAGCACACAGGACTAGCGGAAGAACATTACTTCCACTTCCTATCTCGGCGTACAGCTTGTTGTTGTCTCGTTTCAGTGTAATATTGGATGAGCTGAACATCCGCGCCATGTCCTGCGGCATCTCGCCGTCCTCCAGGAGAAAGGGAAGATCACAGAAGAGGACTCCCTGGGAATCACCTATCAGATGAGTTACCTGACGAGGCAGAGCAGAGTTATTTAAGGCCACATAATCTGTTGAAACTTTGCGTTGAGCTGAATTTACAAAAAAAAAAAAACCTCCCAGTGATATCTACGGCTCTTTCAGTAGGAACGGATATAAGCAATAGAAAAAATAGAAAATAAAACTTTCATACTTACTAAATAATGCAGTGTATTAATTGTTTCTGAAGAGCAGGTCTGGAGGAAGACCAGGCCATCATTCGTCAGTTCTGAAAACATCAAAACCAGAATGAGATCGTAAAGCTTTCAAAGTCAAAGCCACTTCTCAGATCATAAGTGTGTGTGTGTGTGATGTCACTCACCTTCAGCCGCAGTGATCAGCATGTGCAGCGCAGTCAGGAGAGCTCGTCCCTGAGCATCCGACTTTACAGATGATCCATTATGGATGGCGAGATCTAAATGACCTCGGTTCTGATCTGGAGAAGATCCATTTGTCCTGAAGACGTCTGCATGCAGCCCGTCCGTACTGTTCACCTCAGACCGAAGCAATTTCACAAATCTCTCAATGAGCTCATCTAATGTTTCAGTCAAACGAGTGTGAGAATCATCCAGCAATTCATCATTTATTTTCTCCAGCTCGTCCTCTAAAGTAACTAGAAGTTCCTGGTCTGGTAGAATCTCTTGAAAGAGATTTAACAGAGAGAAACGAGTTTCAGGTGGCAGACAAGCCAGTTCACGCAATGTCGTCTTCACCCGTGACAGTTCTGCAACACACACACACACACACACACACACACACACACACACACACACACACACATGTCGTCTCAGTGGACTGCTCACACCTCATGTGCTACTTCTTGGTCTGAAACATGAATGTTTGGCAGCATCATTTAAAATCATTTCTGTTTTCACACAAACACACTCGGACAGGTTTCCACCTTTATTCAGGGCCGTCAGTGACGATCCCTCCGTTACGTGTGTGAGTCCCCATGAGCTGTCCACTTCTGAGCTGTCCTGAACTGAATGCTGATCGATGCCCTCATCTGCTGCCATCCCATCAGGACTCACACCCACTTCTGAAGACACAAACACAGTCGGTGTACAACCCTTTATTTAGAAACAATAAAAAAGTAAGATACACACACACACGCACGCACACACACCACTAACCATAGCGTCCATCATTTTTAATGTGCAGTTCGCTGACACTGTAAGCCAGCACAGTGTGAGGGGGGATCACAATAGCAACGTCTCTGGAGTTCTTTAGAAAAATGCTCTTGTTTAGCTGAACCTGAGTGTAACACACAGCACACAGACATGTTAGTTTTAAGATCATCTGTGTTACAGTTTTAACAATGTAACCCTTAACCCTACGCTCACCCCATACTACCCAGTCCCAAGCCCAGTTAGAAAAAAATGGGAGGGTTGCGTCAGGAAGTTGTGTAAAACTTGTGCCAAGTTGTGTGCAGACCAGATGACCCTTTGACAGAAGCAGACCAAAGACAAAAAAAAAAAGATCCCATCTTATCTATTGTTGGAAAAATAAGCATTTGGACAAAGTTATATAACTAAATGATAAGTCATTTGTCAGCGGCTCTTATTCAGTCCCAGTATTTATCATTTATCATCAATAAATACAAGAGAACATGTTTTACTGGCACACGCACGCACGCACCCGCACACACACACACACACACACACACACACACACACTTTTCTTCTATTCCTTTGGGATTGACAGGCTTCTGGCAAATCTTACTCTGGTCCTCGCCAGCTCACCAGTGGTTTTTATCTAGTAGTTTTCTCCAGTTTTACTGTCTTTATTGTTGACTTTGACACAGATACACCTCCCGCCTGGCTCATACTGAGAGTCAACTGCAACAGATTCCAAATGTCAATGCTACACTTCTCATCAACATTAGACCTTTTATAATTTAAATTAAATTCCCAATATACTGTAAGAGACTGTCACGTTTCTGGGGTGTGCGAGGCATAAATGCAGGGATTCCAGATGGTTCAGGAAAACGATATATTTTATTTAAAGACAAACAGGGAAATCAAACGAAACAAAACACTTTTCTGTAAAATAAACCAAAACACGCTTAAACAGACAAGACACACTCTTCAACTTAATGAAACAAATGCAAGACGAAAACTAGAACTAAAACACACCTTTTATAATGAGACTAATAATCAACTCGGATCAGGTGCGCGCCCACGTGACCTGACCGAGTTGCGAACTGGGAAATGAAGTATAAAACTGAAACTAAAAAGAACTACACAAAAAGTCTTAGGGCGCTTTGGCGCCCTCTAGGGGTTATCCCTGACAGAGACCCCCAATATGACAAATAATTGTGAACATTCAGTGCTAAAGGGAAAAGGGGGAAAAAAAAAAAACAGTGACAAGGTAAAAAAAAAAATAGGAAAAGTTTCAAGGATCTGAAAACTTTTGATCAGTATTGTATGTCCAAATATTTGTTCATATACATAAACAATATAATTGTATATATACATACAGTACAATTATACATTATGCATATTCTTATAGTATACAGCAGTACTATCGTGCTATATTATACTGTACAGTATAGTAGTGTAGTATAGTATAGTGTATTTATAATATGACAGTGTAGTGTAGTACAGTATATCATAGTGTAGTGTAGTATACTGTAATATAGTACAACAGTGTACACTTAGTACAGTATAGTGTAATATAGTACAGTATAGCATAGTGAAGTGTAGTGTAGTACAGAGTAGTGTAGTACAGTGTCTCATAGTATAGTGAGGTGTAGTGTAGTGTACAGTATAGTTCTACAATTTACTGTATAGTATATAGTATGGTATAGTATAACGGTGTAGTGTAGTGTAGTATATTGCTGTATAGTATATTGTAGTATTGTGTAGTATAACATAGTGAAGATTATGCTATAGTGTAGTGTAGTATAAAACACGATACCTGGGAAGGAGAGAGGAGTTTAATGAAAGCACCAAAGCCTCCTTCTTTCAGTTCACTGAAGTTAATGGTGCTGTTACTAGTAGTGAAGATCCGCTCCTTCAGTAGAGTGAAGACCTGGTTCTTGCCTTGTATCTGTGTAAAAAGATTGTGCTGAAGGTCCAGTTTCCTGTAAAATCCAAACAAACCAGACTGACCATTGTTACAAATATTCACCTTGGATTTTAATAAAGAGTTTTTATTCATCTTTAATCTTCTTCAGGATGTGAAAGGCATGCTCAGTGCCACCGGGACCAGGTGAATAGCTTCTGCACATGTTAGTTTTTAGCTGTAAAAGTTTCCTTTGAGAGTATGTTTGGGATCATTGTGTTACTGTATGACGAAGCGTCATCCAGCGACTTTAGATCCCATTTGCAGGAATGTAGCTGATAAAAACTAAATGTTATTTCATTATTTTATTTTATCATGAGTTTATTTAAATCATGGTTATAGACACCTCAGAATTCATTCTGCTGCTGTGACAAGCAGATCCACCATCAGTGAAGGTGCTCAGGCAGACATACTGTTTACAGATGAGGTGGTACGGTACTCAGCCACGCCCTTTTTGCCTCCACATCTTGCCATGCAAGTGATGCAACTTAATTTTAGTCTCATCTACCCACCAGAACATTTTCCTGAACTCATTTTATGATCTGTCAGGTAGATGTACTGTATGGGATTTTTCTCCATTATTTACCTTCATCGGCTGTGGAGGTCTTCCTCGTTCTACCACCTCATGAATTCGCTCTTTATTCGTAATAATAGTCCAGACATTTGGTTTTGCTAACATTTGTTTGGGTAACATCACACACTGGTTTATTCTTGTTTTTTAGCCTTTCTTTGATGTTTTTGGAACTCTGGTCCTCATGTTCCAGACAGCTAAAGCAGACGGCAAGTTCTCTTATATCTGCACTTGATCGAGTGTCAGTGTTTTCCATGGTATAAACTCATATATAAAAATACCCATTAAAATCTGTGTTCATTTTAACCAAATGTGAATTTCATGAGAACAAATTAAGAACTGTGAAGAGCAGAGGCAAGTACAACTGTCATACTCCTTTTCCCCCAAACATACATTATGCATTAGCTGTGCCTTTAATGTTACCTTTCTTTAGAGTTTTTTAGAAAGTGTGGCATAATCACACTTTCCTTATGAAGTTCCCCGAGAGATGATAAAATCTGGGATGACGTTTCACCCTTAGCTTTCATGCTGAGTCCCGGCATCTCCACGTCGCCACATCCAGTAACACTGCCATTATGTGTCACTTCATATTTACTTACAAACACCTTCTTCTTTAGCTCTGAAAGCAGTACAGGTAGCAAACACACACACACACAAATAAATACACACAATGACTGACCACTTGATTAGTTATACACTGAATTGTGCAGCATCACAATTACTGCAGGTTTGTCGGTTGCACATTCATCACGTGAATCTCACGTTCCAAAGGTGCTAAAGTTTTCTGAGATCTTCAGCGGTGGAGGGAATTTGATAAACGGTGAACTCATTGTCATGTTCAAGAAACCAGTTCGAGACCTCGGGCACCAGCAAGACATTTCACACCCAGAGATCTGCCCTCACTGGATATTTTTCAGACCCTTCTCTATAAACCCCAGAGAAGGTTGTGTGTGAAAATCAGCTGTTTCTGAAACACTCAGACCAGCCATCTGGCGCCAACACCCATACCACATTCACTTAAATCACCTTTCTTCCCCATTCTGATGCTTGGGTTGAACTGCAGGAAATCGTACTGCGCATGTCTACATGCTTGAACGCATTGAGTTGCTGCCATGTGATTGGCTGATGAGATATGCTGAGTGCATCATTTGGATAAAGCACGTTGTCTTTACAGTGTTGTGTGAGTACCTGGTTGAATAGCGTTTCCCTGGAGGAGGTCATTGAGATTGAAGTCTGTGGGCTTGTATTTGGGTCTCTGCCACAGCCACATCGCCGGACACTTGATCACCACAGCAAGCGGCTTCAGCTTTTCAGAATCATTTAGTCGGGAAACAGCAATCAGAGTGCCATCCTGGTCAGTCAGGTGAAGCAGACTCCGTGTGGCCTTGTCAAACATCTGCTCACAACACACATGGAGTTCACATGTCATGACGTGGCTTTCACATTTCACACGGAAGCCAAATCAGAGACTGAACTATTACGTAATCTGGTTCAGGCTCCCAAGAAGACATTTTTGTCATTATCTAAAATATGAAAAGCCCACTTCCTAAACACACACACTCACATGTTGCATGAGAAAGCAAAGTTGACAAATTGGCACAAGTCTTATTTATTATTATTAATTTTATTAATATTATTATTATTAGTAGTAATAGTACTAATAGCATTATTATTACTGATGCACTTTATTCAGTGCTTGAAATGACTCTGGATGACTAAACTAATTAGTACACTATACTCAAAAAAATAACTCTTTACACTTTGATGTATTACAGTTAATAATCCACAACTGCACAATATACAATACGATTCATCAACATGTACCGGGGAGCTTCCTGTTCTTCTAAAAGGAGTCTGTGTACAAACCTGTGGGAACGGATTGCGAAAGCGTACGCACGGAATTATGAATTTGTRKGTACGGATTACAAAATCTGAGCGCACAGATTGTTAAAGTGAGGGAACAGTTTAAGAATTTGTGGGAACGGATTATTAAACTGATTGCAGAACTGTTGATTGGTTTATTTTCTCCTCTAGGTGACTTCCAGGGCTCCGTACAAATTGCTGGTCGCCCGCGTCCCCTTCATCTTTCACATGTAAACGGCGACAGACTCCGCCTCCTTCGGCTCCTCCCCGTCTTTCAGCGCGTCTTCAATTCACCGTCAGGATTAAGCCAAAGTGTGTGTTCTTCAATAAATTGTTATATCTGTATTAGTTTACTAAATGTCATGCGGGATTAATGAGTTAGGTTTTCTCTGTGTTCACCCTCAGCACACCAGCTGTTTCCTCTAGTGAAAATGAAGCCCTTAATACATCCTCTATGAACATATAGTCCACTTTATATGTCTGTAACAATCATGCTGCTGCTGTTTTAATTGGAAATCCTATCGGTCTATATTTAAACACGGCACAGAGTTAACATATAGTTCACTACCATAGAGTTATTAACACCTGATTAAAAACAGTGCACTCGATAGAAAAATCCTGTTTTTTGTAATAAATATTGTATTAGATAATGTCCCAGATCATAAAATACATTTATTAGCCTAGGAGATTTACAAAAAGTTACTTTTTTATGATATTAAACAGAAGCTGTGTTTAATTACATCAAAACAATGTTTGTCTATATCAGTGAATTTGAATAAATAGCCTAGTAGCTATGAAATTTTAAGGGGTTGAATGTAGAACCTACTGTCTTATTTATAAAGCGAAAACACTAAAATGAACTATATAACATGATGATGAAGGTTTGAATATTTATATTTAAACTGTAACACATTACATTTTAGTACATGTAACACGTAGCCAGCTTCCTTTTTTGAGTGTAATTGCTTCCTAAAACTATATACAAAATTTTCATATTATACAAAGATAACCTGGCGGCGGGGAGTAATTAACTTTTGCACATACTGACCCTAGGTAGTTAGGAAGGTACTCACTCACTCATCATCTATACCGCTTAATCCTGTATTCAGGGTCACAGGGGCCTGGAGCCTATCCCAGGAGACTTAGGGCACATGGCAGAGTACACCCTGGACAGGGTGCCAATCCATCGCAGGGCACACACACACACACACACACACACTCACTCATTCACACACTACGGGCAATTTGGGAACGCCAATTACATGTCTTTGGACTGCGGGAGGAAACCGGAGTACCCGGAGGAAACCCACCAAGCACGGGGAGAACATGCAGACTCCATGCACACAGAGACGGGAATCGAGTCAATCCAGGGATCGAACCCGGACCCTGGCGGTGCAAGGCGACAGTCCTAACCACTACACCACCGTAGTTAGGTAGTTAGTTTTTCCCAAATAAATGAAATCATAATTTAAAAACTGCATTTTGTATTTAATCATGTTATCATTGTGTAATATTAAAATCTGAATAATTTAAGTGGATAAATATGGCAAAAAAAAATATTATATTAATTGTATTAAATTAATTAAAGATTAATATCCAATGTCGTATTGTACCAGACTTCAGTATATACAGACCTGTAGTAGGTTTTATACGCTACACTCACTCATCATCTATATCCCAGGGTACACAATGGACAGGGTGCCAATCCATCGCAAGGCACACACACACACACTCATTCTCACACTAATACCAATTAACATAATCTACATGTCTTTGTACTGTGGGAGGAAACCAGAGAATCCGGAGGAAAATCACCAAGCACGGGGAGAACATGCAAACTCCATGCACACAGAGACGAGAATCAAACCCGAACCCTGCATGTGCAAGGCGACAGTGCTAATCCCTACACCACCGTGCTGCAGGTTATATAGACTAGAGTAATGGATGAGATCTGTGAGTCTATCTTCTCTAATCATGTGTTCATGAGTAACACGTCACATTTCCACCACTAGGGCCAGACACTGCTTAAAGACTCGATGGAAATGAAAAAAAAAAAAAAAGACTTTTCCCTCTTTGTTGTTGCATGTATGCAGCACCCTGGTCCTGGAGGAACGTTGTTTCGTTTCACTGTGTACTAACTGTATATGGTTGGAATGACAATAAAAGCCGACTTGACTTTACTTGACTTGATTTAAGTGTTCTTGAGGTCAAAAAAGATAACAGAGAACTGATCACAGCCTGAGACATTGGACTATTAGAATTAGACTGTATCATTCTGTACACTAGTAATGTATTAGACTAATGAATGCACTATTAGTCTGTATACATACCGTGTGTGTGTGTGTAGCTCCTCCCCTCCTCTGATTCTGATGTAGAGACGATCAATAAACCAAGCAGCACTTCTGACTTAAAGCTCCAGAGATTTCTTAACCAGTATGAGGTACAGCTTGTTGTTTTTCTGTATAAATGATTGAAAAGGTTCACGCCCATCTCGACAAACAAGTTCCACTTTTCTCCTTCCTCATCTAGGACAACCGAGATTTCATACACCGAGATTTCATACCTTTAATTAGACATTCTGTAACAAAACAATACGTTTAGATGAAAACAGCAAAAAAAAAAAAAAATACAATTCCTGAGTGTTACACTCTACTTATCATGAACACTGTGATGAACATGTACTACGCTTTCTCCCAGCACACCCTCAAGTCTTCATGACATGCAATTCCACAAGATGTCTGGAAAATTTGAGATTCTGCTTTGAGATTCTCCCCAACACTCGTACACCAAACAAGGCATTCTGTTCTCCAAACTCACACTCACATCAGGTTTTTATTTTGTATTTTTTATTGCACCTCTAGCAACTGTTATGCATGAAAATCCCAGGACTTTAACAGTTATACAAATACTGATATGATTTTGAGATACTCCTGATGTTTTAGACCTATGTTTTATTTTTATACAATATGTTCATATGTGGTAATGGATTATATAGACTGTAATAGACTATCCATCCAGAGACGTCCAGAGACCTCACATCCGGTCCTAAGAATGTAGGACCTTAAGGAACATTAGTCTAAATTTTAGATTGCTGAAAGAGGAAGCTGTGGTTGTGTTACATAAGTGTTTCCAGTGAAGTAAAACGAGTGATGTGCCATTGAGTGTGCCCTTTATTTAACCAAGAAAAATCCCCCCCCCTTTTTTTTCTATACTGCTTTATCCTGTGTACAGGGTCACAGGGAGCCTGGAGTCTCAGGTGAATTACTGCAGGGCCAAAGGCCGGGGTACTGCTGGGACAGGGCACACACACACATACACACACACTTCAGGTAATTTGGGAATGGCAATTCTCCTAATCTGCATGTTAGTGGACTGTGGGAGGAAACCGGAGAACTCGGAGGAAACCCACCAAGCACAGGTAGAAGATGCAAACTCCATGCACACAGACCTGAGGTGGGAATCGAACCCGGGTCTGGAGATGTGAGGCAACAGTGCTATCCGCTACACACACACACACACACACACACACACACACACACAAATACTATATATACACTGCGGAAGTACTAACCGCATGCCATAAAGTGGAAAAGGTGGGAAAATTACTCAGCAAAAGCAACCGTGTCTTCCGAGAACACTGGATGCAAATAGTTGCACACGGAATAGGTGATTTCATAACTCATGAAAATAGTTATGTTCAGCTTAATGATGCAGTTAAAAAACTGCATAAGGATTATGGATTATTAACTGCAATCAAATATTAAAAAAAAGAAAAAAGAAAGAAAAAAACTTGACTGATGATCTAGAGCTATAGAGCTGTAAAATACTGCTTTATTATACACTGTAGCTGTGATAGGAAAAGAACATGAATGAGTAAATGAACGCACAAGGAGATGATATCATTTCATGGCAAACCTTTGCATAATTCATTACAAAAGAAGAAGAAACAATATGAGGATGATGTAAAATATTGCATTTTTATTGCTTCAGTTTTTCAGAAAACACAGATTCTAAGCGTTTAAGAGACCAGCGGTACATTACTGGTGAATCATGAGAATCACTGTATTATGAAAATATATTTGCTTGGATTTTCGGTGATTTAACCGATGATGTCACTCAGCAGCAAATCTAATGACATGTTGACGTCTGTACTCAAAACAAAGGAAAATATTTATAAACAAACTGCATAATGATTTTTAGACATAATAAGGCACTTTCTCTGTAATAGAATGACGCAAGTATGACTGTTATTAAAAAGCCAATCACGACTAGACAGCAGTATTGTTCAGATCACTCTTAGCTTGGCAGCACATTTGGTTCTGGGAAGAAAAAAACCCCAGTGAAGGGAAAGTCCCGACGTCGTCACCAGAGCAGAGGGAACTCCAGTTTGCTGAAGCCGGGATCTTCCCTCAATTGCCAATAAGTTCCATTGCTGATCCACGAGTCTCCTTCAGACCAGCTGATGATAAAACCAAGAAGAGAGAAATTTAGAAAGCGCACTTCCGATCATAAATAACCTGCACTGAAATCTGTCATGATTTTTCAAGTTTCTCTGCCATTTCTTTTTAAAAGTACACACTTCAGTTGAACTGTTCAGCAAACAGAAGCCGTTCACTTCCGATCTGTCTGAAAACCCCAAGAGTTTGATTCCCTAGGACTAATGGTAACACACACACACACACACACACACACACACACACACACACACACAGACAGACACAAACAGACACACACACAGACACATAGACACACAGACACACACACACACACACACAGACACACACAGACACACACACAGACACACACACAGACACACACACACACACACACACACACACACACACACACACACACACACACACAGACACACACACACACACACA
>QMIH01001964.1:50427-65098 GCA_003987875.1 Clarias batrachus
ACACACACAGACACACACACAGACACACAGACACACACAGACACACACACAGAACACACAGACACACACACAGACACACACACACACAGCACTGAGCTCCGTTACAGATCGTTCTTCTCTCATTAGTGTGGAACTTTAGTGAAGACACATGAACACTCTGCCAGAGGACACTGCAGCACTCTGGGTCTCCAGACAGTAAAAACGTTTGGACAGAGCAACACCGCTTCCACTTTAATTATAATCGGAGCAAGGTGTCCTCTTGGGACAGAGCAGTACTCGTCCCAGTCAGGATGGTATGTCTCTCACAGGCCCGTTTCATCTCCAACAGTCTAGAGCCGAAGCCATAGACCAGACCAACGGCCTAATCTGCTAGCTACCGAGTCAGTACTCAAGTTGTACCACATGGAGATGGGGAATGTTCCCCAAGCTAAGCAGCAAAGAGACAGAGGGTTTTAGTAATCTGTGGGAGGAAACCGGAGAACACTGACATCACTCAGGTTTATATTGGTCAAACTGAATGCACAGCTAGCACATCCGCTAGATGTAGTTCTTAGCTCTCTCAAGTCAAGTCTTCTTTTGTCACATGTACACCACATAGACATACAGGAAGTATTCGGCCAAACCTGCAATGACATTGGGTCCAAATACATTTATGTCAGTATATAGTCGTTCCTCCTTTTGCAGCTATAACAGCTTCCACTATTCCACAAGATGTTGGAGTGTTTCTGTGTGAATTCGTGTCCATTCATTCTGTAGAGCATTTATGAGGTCAGACACTGATGATGTACGAGAAGCCCTGGCTCACAGTCTCTGTCCCAGTTCATCCCAAAGGTGCTGGATGGGGTTGAGGTCAGGGCTCTGTGTTAGGGCCGGTCGAGTTCTTCCACACCTAACTCATCACACCATGTCTTTAAAGTCTTTATAGTCTTTATAGTCCTTGTTTTGTGCACTGGGACCCGGTCGTGTTGGAATAGAAAAGGACCTTCAACAAACTGTTGCGCAGCATTGACCAAGATGTCTTTGTATGCTGAAGTATCAAGATACAGTGAAGGGGTCTGACTGGAACACCTGAATTCAATAATTCATAGGTTTGGCCATTACTGCGCTCTGAAACATTTTTTTTTTTTTGCATAACCAGCACAGAATTGGGGGCCTCACTTAAGGGCCCAACAGTGGTAGATTGGTTAAGCTGGGGTTTGAACCAATGACCTTTGGATCTGACCCTTAACCCGCTGCCCCACCGCTGCCCCCTCTCTTACACCTGAAGCACTGAGTGTACATTACTGTAGTACTGTATTTTTGATTCACATTCCATACAAACTCAAAGAATTCTTTTGACGCCCTTTTGACGGGTGGTACTGTAACCTCTCGCAGCCGGAGGTCTAGAGAGAGCTGATTGGCCGAGCTCTCTCAGAGGGGCGGGATGGGAGGTACTTAGTGCTCCCACATTAATCACGCCTCTACAGCCATTCAGGGGCGTCTGTGAGCTCGCGCAACGGAGGGAGCGGATAGCGCTGTCCTCCGAGTGTGTGACTCCGCCCCCAACGGTGCGCGAGCGAGCAGTTCGAAAAGATGCGGTCGGTTGGCGTCACGTGGTTCGGAGGAAACACGTGATAGTCTTCGGCCCTCCCGGCTGAGTGGTAGTAGTAGCCTTAATGTGGGAGCGCCCCCTAGTGACGGGGAGGAATTGGACACGACTAAATTAGGGAGAAAATCTGGGAAAGATCCAAAAAAAAAAAAAAAATTCTTTTGATTGTGTAAAGCTGCTTTGTGACAATGACAACTGTTAGAAGTGCTATACAAATAAAATGGAATTGAATTGAATTCAACTGACCAGCAGCTTTGTTTTACATAAACAGGACATGAGTGTAAATCACTAGACTCCGCTCGGCCCTGCAGCTGTGTGAGTAAAAGTTGATGAGCAAAACTATTGGAAGTAAATTACACTTAATATTTAGGTTGAATATGCCTATAACTGCATCAACATGGTCATACACTGACATCACTGATACAGTCCTCTGGTGTGATGGTTTTTTAAAGAACTGATCTATCAGGACAAACCTGCACAAGAGGAAATACCTGTTAGACCTGAACAAGCGATGGCATGCTCTAAGGTGTATTACATACTGTATTCTAGAACTCAGAGCTAGATTTCTGATCTACTGTTTCATATGATTGTATCTTAAACCCTTAAAGTCTTTAGTGTACATCAGAAACAAAAACTGCACTGCAATACTCCCGAGCAGAGTGTACAGTATGTATAATTGTGTATAAATATTCTTGGTCTTACAAAACAATTTGAATTTAATTTCAAGAAACTAATTCGCGCTCATTATGTCGGACACGCCCTTTAATTTAACACTGGCGAGGAGTTCAGGTCGCTCTCACTGTCTGAAATAAACGTAGATTACCACCTCATTTCAATCTTATTTAAATGTTTTCACACAGACAGATTTGTTGTTGTTTCAGAAAAGTCCAATTCTTAAAAAGTCAAAGTGTTAAAAGCAATCCCGATCACTCTCCCCTCCTGACGCTCAGGCTTTTCTAAGGGATCCGACCCACATTTTCCCCAAACTGCTATTTTCTGATTAGGGACTGAATGAAATGAAAACACTCCCTAAAAACCCCACCATGTCCATCATCGTTTTGGTACCAGCACTGAATGAGTTCGTACCCACAGCTCCCAGCTCCCCTTGTGGCATGGCGGCTCCAAAAGACTTGAAGACATGTTTCTACCCCCTCAACAATGCCTGTAAAATCAATGCAAACACCAGTCCATAGACTTTACTGGGCTTTGTACAGGACACACACTGGGGGGGGGGAAATACTTTTGGACAACTCTGAAAAAACTGAAATCCTGCCCTTATTTTCATTTATTCTTTATAAAGAATTTTTTCTCTACTGCATGAGGCGGACACTTACGCCAGCCTGGATTTGCACTTTTATTCCCACCCAGTAAGCGAGTCTAATATTACTGACACGTCCCCGTGGACCTGGTGGACCGACTGCAGCTCCCTGTCCACCTCAGACAGACACCAGGAGAAGCAGAGCTCCAGCAGAAGTAACGATCTGTTGCTTTAACACTGGCTAAAGAAATAAATAAATACTTGACCTCAAGCCCCATCAGCTGATTACCTACAGACTTACCCCCTTTACCTCCTCAATACGCACCATATGACATCATCACATCAGCGTCGCCATGGAGATCGTCCAAAACAACCGAGGTTCGGAGAGCAAGACTCGTGCAATATTAAACTAGTGTTCCTAATAAAGTGTCCAGTGAGTGCATGTTCGTTGACACGTACTGACACAGTTACATAAGAACACTAATGACCTGCGGAGGTGACGTACCTGAAAAAGCGAGGTGTGTGAGTCAGACTCTTCTCCTCCAGTGATCTCCTCCTCTCCCTCTGTAGAGACTCGATCCTCTCTTTCTGTTCTTCTGCTCCAGCAACATCTCCCTCCTCCAGCAACCTGCAACCAGCACACAGATGTGGTGTGTGTGTGTGTGTGTGTGTGTGTGTGTGTGTGTGTGTGTGTGTGTGTGTGTGCGCGCACCGGCGTACCACATCACTGTCAACTCAACCCTCTGCAACTGCTGTGTTTTATTCATTTATTCTACAGATAACAGAAAATCAGAAATGAGCCCTGTATATTAAAATGTTACAGAGAGATGATTTAAACAGAACAAATGTCCCAGACCGTCTATTACCGTGTCAGGACATGCGAGTTCTCCCTTAACACTGGACTGGAAGCCGGTGCAAGGACGTCTGGGTTTTAGTTACGCACGTGAACAACATGTCACTGCTACAGTACAGTACTGGATCACAAGTTACAGTCGGCTGGGACTGTAAAGCAGAGGAACTTGTGCCACAGATCAAAGCTCCAGACTACATGTAGCTGGACACAATGAGGCTACTGTTTATACTGAAGATCTGATCAACGTCATTAACAGACACAGCGGCACCTAGGCACATTTAGTAAAGACATGTAAATGAAGTACAATATGAAATAACCAGATATTAAACCTCACTTAACCTTGATTTATGATTCCTCTCGGAATTCCTCAGGCTGCTTTAAAAACTAAACTGAGTGTGCCTCCGTCTCCTGGGACCCGTGGTGCAGCGTCTTCACTAAACCTTACACAGAATGCACAAACAAGTTCTGAACGGCTGGCGGACGCATGTGCGACTTCGCCGGGGTTCGGTTTGACTCAGTGTATGCCGAGGTCCCCGTCTCACCGTCTCACCGTTAAACATTTGATCTTATGAGCCGTCATGTGACCTGTGATCTGGCACCACAGGAACTCGAACCTACAGCTCTGTGCCTCTGCAGCCTCATACGAACACACACACTTTAATCACGAAGCGCTCATGAGATGGCACATTTAAAATGGTGTATCCGTGTATCATTTAGGACATTATTATTGTTTTATTATAATATTATCACAGTCAAAGTGGAAAAAAGATGAAAGTATTGTGAACAGGGCGACACAGTGGAGCATCAGAGCTGGAGGGGAGTGAGAGAGTCTGGAGCTCAGTAGATGATGTCTGACGAGTAAAAGTAGGGTATTATTGTGTGTGTGTGTGTGTGTGTGTGTGTGTGTGTGTGTGTGTGTGTGTGTGCGTGATTACCTCTGGTCTGGTCGGAAACGTGTATCTGTTGGAGGTAAGAATGGACTAATACTCTCATTCAGCTCGTTTAATTCAATAGTGAATTGAGTGAAGCCATAGTATTGTTCATAGTCCTCAGGCATGGGGTCTGATCATACACACACACACACACACACACACACACACACACACACACAACAAACAACACATAACATAGTCAGACTTTCATCAGAGAAATCATTATAAATGACGCCAGTGCGGAACTTATTCATGTGGAACAGATTAATACTGGAACCCTGACGCTCATCACTTACTGGCTCTCCAGATGCAGACGGCTGAGGGTGGAGCCCCGAGGTACAAGGCCTCGGTCCATTTACCAAACAGTGAGTGAACCACGTGTCCCTTGGAATCAGTGACGACCGCTTCGACATCATTACTGTTTAAACTTCTAGATTTGGACTGAAACACAACATTAAACATCACATTCAGATATGCGCGCTCTTTAATCAGCAAAAACAAGTGAGGACACGGAGACGAGATCCTTCAAATGGAAAACCACAAGAAAAGGATTATTGCACAGGTCTAATCGGTTTTAAGATGTGACCCTCACACTGCTGTTCCTTGTGGCCACATTTCTATTCCTCGTTTCTATTTGGCTTTAATTACGACTACATCCCTCGAGTGGGACATAAAGTTTTGGCCAAGAGGTTGTACTGATGACGGAGAGTCGAAACACTCTGCAAAGTCTCCAGCACGTCCCAAAGACTTTTAATGGGGGTTACGGTCAGATTCCTCGTATTTTAAACAAATCACTGCAGATGAATCACAATCCAGTCAAAGACTCGTGTGTATTTTCTGAACAGTACAACCTAAAACATTACGCCCACATCGTGCCACTGAGGAATCTCTGACCCCTGTGGGTGTGGCCCTTTGGGGTGTGGCCCTGCTGGGTGTGGCTCCAGGATGTTGGCTGATGAACAGGTCAGAAGGTTTGTTGTACCTTAAGGAATGTCACTTTGCAGATGCTGATGTCTTCCGTAGCCGCTGTGTTTTTGATCGTCATCTCGCCGTAATGTTCGATCCAGCGCTGTCCGCTGAGGATGTTATGGATACAGGACGTGACCCTGTTCAGCTCATAATGATCCCCAAAACTGTGACGAGGGAGACAGAGAAAAATCAAAAGGAAGAAAGAGAATACACCAAACAAAAAGAGGACTGATTTACAGCTAGGGGGGAAACAGGCTGGTTACCATGGCAACACGATATGAGTGGTTCCCATTGGAACAATCTCCATGGACTTGCCCCAAAATTTGTTCTTCCACCGGATGTCTAGAAGAGAGAGAGAGAGAGAGAGAGAGAGAGAGAGAGAGAGAGACCAAACTGTGTTTTACATCTGAATATGTTTCACTTTAGATTCATCATCGATACGTCCACGCGTTGATTTTTCCTCAGCGACGGTTTAACAATAATATTCTAAAATGACCAGAACATTATTATTATTGATACTCTTTAAAAGCTTCACAAAGAGAACCCCAAAAAAATTATACACATTTTAACATAAAAAATACACGTCTCTCTTCTGACAGTCACATGATAACATAACAGTTGTCTCCACAGTCCCTGGGTGGACTTTGCTGGAGACAATTTATTCCATTTTCACCACCGCGGCAGGAGCTCCAGTCAACACACACAGCTGGAGAACCCGGAGGAAACCCACCAAGGACAGAGAGGACATTAAACTCCTGACCACAGTGCTAACCACGACACCACCGCGCCGCCACAATCCTGCACACTACACACACTACACACACTACACACACTACACACACTACACACTCAATTCGGGTGTAAGAAACCCGGGCACTGATGAACTTTTGAAGTGCGTTTAACATTTTTGTGGCCTCATTTTGCTTCTTTGTGCAGCACTATATTTATGTTTAATATTCATTATGAGCGCTAACTCTTCACACACCAGCTGAGAGCTCCAGAGGAAGAAGCACAGACAGCAGGAACTTCACTGCCTCAAAGCGTCTTCGCTGAATAGTCCAAATTGAAGCGTAATTAGTGTTTCTGTGGCTCTGGGATCTGATTTCTGACAGATGAAGAAACTTTCTGACGTGTTTGTGGGTTTGATGCGCTTTCTTAAACAATATGTATTGAATTCGATTTCTGTGATGTCTTTCATGAAGCTTGTGAAGTCTATCAGGACGTGTCGAGGCTGTATGTCTCTGTCCCTCCTGTGAGGCGTGAGGGTGCTCTGTGATGTCTTCAGGCCTCTGGCACCAGGTACACTGATCTGTAAAGGGCATGAAGGTGCCAGAAGACCATCAGGAAAGTCTGGAGTGAAATGTCCATGCAGGGACAGGACGCTGTGTCTCAGTCACATGTCCTGAGTCACATGTCCTGAGTCACATGTCCTGAGTCACATGTCCTGAGTCACATGTCCTGAGTCACATGTCCTGAGTCTTCAAGCAGGATGAAAAGCACTGAAGCTGGAGGAGCACACAAGTGCTGAAACTCTCAGTCGAGAGAAAGAACCCTTATAACTAAGTGGAAGGCCATCGATAATTTTGTCTGTGTGTGTGTGTGTGTGTGTGTGTGTGTGTGTGTGTGTGTTGTTCTTACCCTGCCAAAGTGTAAAGTTTTTGGATTCGCAGTGGCACGCAGACACAGGAGGGTGGTGGCTGACCTGGGGAACAGGGAAACACAGTGTGCATCAGCGAGTACTCGCGCGCGTGTGTGTGTGTGTGTGTGTGTGTATGTGTGTGTTTCTAGACTGGTTCTAGTCCTCTCTCGAACCAGAAGATACGAGCACATCACCCCTGTCTTATCTACACTGCATTGGCTCCCTGTCAAATTTCACATCGATTTTAAGATACTACTTCTGACATTTAAAGCACTAAATGGTCTCGCGCCGCAGTATTTGAGTGAACTGTTAGTGTCTTACGATCCGCCACGCCTACTTCGATCAAAGAATGCAGGCTGCCTGTCAGTACCACGTATTATTAAAACCACAGCAGGGGGCGGAGCTTTTTCTTACAACGCCCCAAAGTTATGGAATAGTCTTCCTATTAATGTTCGGAACTCAGACACAGTCTCAGTGTTTAAGTCTAGGCTAAAAACCTATTTATTTAGCGCAGCATGTTTGTAAATAGATTAGCCTTAGGTAAAGGAGCAGATCTGGGGGACTCATGGACGTAGAGTATTCTGGTGAACTGGTATGTTTAGATGCTGTCCTCCCCACTCTCATTGATCACTCAGGTTTGTTGACGGTGAGGTGATTGGTTGCTTTACATCTCAGTTCCCCCTCATGTCTGTGTTTCCTTCTGGCTCTCCCTTTTAGTTATGCTGTTATAGTTAGTCCTGCCGGAGTCCCTGCTTGCACTCTGCACTAATATACATTCACCTTATACATTATGTGATGGTGACCAGACCTGACTGATATTCCACTCTTCTGCTCTCCCCTCTCCTGTTCTCTCTCTCTCTCTCTCTCTCTGTCGAGCTACACATGTCGTTCCTGAGCTGCTATTGATCCAGACTCCCTCTGCTCTCTGGACCTGCCTGACTCATCCTGGTGTCCCGCTTCTGGTTGGAGATCTGGTCCCGTGTGTCTCTTTGGGATGCGTCTGGTGTCTGGGGACGGTTTCACTCTACTAGGAAGACGGTTCTGGCCTCGCATGATGTTGACGGCTGTTTCTCTGAGGACTTGTGACTGCAGTCGCTCGATAGTTCAGGACTGGAATTTCCTACAAGTCTACCTGAGTCTCCAATAACTACCTGGACTCCATCTTAACATCAACTAACATCTATTAACAACTCTTATACTGAACTGCCTGCCACCCAACACACAGTATGAGTGCAGATCAATTCCTGCTTTCTGTTTCACCCAGATGAGGATGGGTTCCCTGTTGAGTCTGGTTCCTCTCAAGGTTTCTTCCTGTTACCATCTCCGGGAGTTTTTCCTTGCCACCGTCGCCCTCGGCTTGTTCATCAGGGACAATCTGACTATTTTGATTCATACACATTCACATTTCATACAAACTTAAATAATTCTTTTGATTGTGTGAAGCTGCTTGTGTGTGTGTGTGTGCCTGCGTGTGTGTGTGTGTGTGTGTATATACCTGCTCCGAGATAAAGCGGAAGCCTTTGTCTGGACGCTCACACTCGTACGTCTCTCCCAGTAAAGGGTTAAAAGGTTTTTTCGCAGCTCTGGTAAAAGTACACGCGTATCCAGACACTGCAAATGCTGCAACATACACCTACACACACGCACACACACACACACACACACACACACACACAGACTGAGGAGGATCACAACGCCACATAGGACCGAACACTCGGCTCCGTACAGCAATCAGCACATCACACATCAGTGCAGGTGTAACTGGTTTAACTCGTCTGCACACACACTCTGCTGCTCTGCTCAGGACCGCACATCACATCTCCATTCTATTTTTATTATTACTTAGTATATATCATGTAAATTTTCTATATTGTCTATACATTATTACATTCTTATTTTTCATACTTTCCTTATTTGAATATTTTCTTTTCAAATTCTATTTTTCTTATTTTTTATTATTATATTCTTATTTCATATCTTCGATTTAGAATACTCGATTTGTCTTTCCATTTGAAGGTCATGGGTGGGTGTCGGTCGGGTGTTAAAGCGTTTCCCTGTTTCCCTGTACATCACTCTGTGCATGTGACAAATGAAATGTAGAATTTGCCCCCTCGAGGCAGATGGTGCACGCCCGCTCTTACTTATCGCTCTATCGTTGTTCCTAATGAAGTGATCAGTGAGTGTGAGTGTGTGTACGTCAAGGTCATTCTCACCATGCGCATGTGTGTGTCCTGTGTTTGTGCAGCTGTGTCCAGCAGATGGCAGTACTCCATCTCCTCGCAGAGCCTCTGCAGGGTGTTGATTGGCTCGTTGAGCTGGACTGGCATGGCCACCTTGGAGAGATCCTTCCCGATGTTTGAGGAGAGAATGCTCCACACGTCCACGCCCCCGCTGGTGCACGCGCTCGGCAAACGCAAGCGCCGCTTCACCGCCATCCTGTCTGAATGGACACACACTGACCCGCCAATCAGTACTGATAACACATCTGTGTGTGTGTGTGTGTGTGTGTGTGTGTGTGTGTGTAAAGATGACTTACATGAGTTGTCCTTCTCAATCCCTCCCTCGCTGATGCAGAGCTCGACTGAAGCATTGTCACTGACATCACTCACACACGATTCATTGTCAGAGGCCTGATTGCGCGCACACACACACACACACACACACACACACACACACACACACACACACACATCAACATCCTTTAGCCTGCCCTCCTTCTGAATGCATCATGTGTGTGTCCACTCTGCCACCTTCTGACCTCGTTCTCAGAGGAGCTGGAGGAAAGCAGGTGCTCCTGTGCGTCAAAAAACTCCGAGAGTGACTCTGAGATCGACCCGCGCAGCTCGTGTGCCACCTGCTGCAAGAGGTGCTGAGGTCCGTCACCCACGTCCTGCAGGATCACAGTAAAGCAGGGATTCGATACGCAACTCAGAACCTTCATAAATGACACACACACACACACACACACACACACACACGCACGCACGCACGCACGCACGGACGCCAGAGTTATTTTAGGGTTCGGTTTATTCTGTGAATTGGGCAATGGCGATAGAGCATGACTGGACTTTAGTCATGCTGTAACTCATTTTGTAAGTTATTTATAGTAATTTAGTGAACTTTACTTCACATATGCAGCCGGTTAGGAAGCTGAGATCAGAGCACCAGGTCGGACATGATGACACGTGACCCCCTGAGCAGACCTGGTGGTGCAGAACTTCTGATCAGTGACTCAGAGCCGTAACCACTGGGTGTGTTACCGTGATCACAGCGTAGAGGAATAACCACATGTGATCACCACAAACACGGCACAGATCCGGGCCGACGCACTGAGCGTTTCTGTTACACTCCACTGGGATTATACACGTACAGCCTCTTTGGGCCTAACCCGCTACCCACACTCCATCTGCAGCCTCATCGGACCAGTCATCGCCAGTCATCGCCAGTCATCGCCAGTCATCACCAGTCATCACCAGTCATCACCAGTCATCACCAGTCATCACCAGTCATCACCAGTCATCACCAGTCATCACCAGTCATCACCAGTCATCGCCAGTCATCACCAGTAATCACCAGTAATCAGTCGAACGGCTGGTTGGAGTAGATATTTGAGTGATGTGATGCGATACTCTCTCCGTCTCTTTCTGAATGTATTAACGGTTACTATAACACCAGCTGCTCCCTGTGTTAATGATGCTGTAGATAAAAGCGATGTCTTGTTTTCCGGGTTGAAGCCGGAACTCTCTGTAGTCTTGTTGTTGCTCAGATGTGACATGGTGCGATGACATTAGATTTATTTTGTATAACCTCGCAGGTTCTTGCAGTAGTTTGAGTATAATAATTTAAGCCGTGCTGCGTACGCGTCGTCTCCTTCCTAGCGCTTCCGTTTGCTCGTCAGAACGCGGGCGCGGCGGTATTGTAGGTGTGGTCTAACTGGCAGCTTGTACGTGTTTCTTTGTCAATGTGTTCAAAAGATCTTCTAGCGAGATCGAAGATCCTGATGGCTTTGTTTACTTGTTTCTCTGCGTGAATATCAAATTTCATCTTATTGTTAAAAAACTCTGATCCTTTCCTTATTCAGTGACTTCATGATGTCTCTCTCTCTCTCTCTCTCTCTCTCTCTCTCTCTCTCACTCCACACGTTGCTCCTGAAACAGCCCCCTTCGCCATCGGACCTGTCTGACTCGTCCTGGAGCAGCGCTTCCGTTTTGAGATCCTGTCTCATGGAGCCCCATGTGGTCTGTTTGGGATGCGTGTGGTGACCGGGGACGGTTCCACGTGACCATGAGAGCGCTCCTGGACTCGGCTGATGCAGACAGATGTTCTCTGAGGACTCAAGACTGCAGTTGCTCGATAGTTCAGGACTGGAGTTACCTAAAGTTTTGTACCTGGACTCGATATTAACTTCAACACTGAACCTTCAGCCTCCTAACAGACAGTATGACTGCGGATCAATCCCTGCTTTTCCCTCAACACCGTCACACTCGACTTGTTCATCGGGGACAATCTGACCGTTCTGATTCACACACATGGTTAGACTTGTTACAAAATAAGACTGGCATCACTTTCTTCCAAACCTGCAATAAACCACGGTTCATTACTGTGATGCTTCTGATACTCGGACATGGTCAGTCACATACCTGATCAGGAACAGCGTTCAGTTCCACGGAGCATCTAACTCTGTCTCTCTCCGCACACAGAGAAGTGTATGTAGACCTCAGGGTGGCACATACTAAGAGAGAGAGAGAGAGAGAAAGTGTGGCAGAGGGAAATCGAGAGATACAGACAGACGTGCTGGAACTGATCTGCTGCTTCTCAGAGAGGAGGAAGCTGCAGGACTCACCGGTGCCGGCCAGCCTGCAGAAGTCCTCCTGTAACTGCGACGCATCGACGGGCGAGTCTGGTGTCTCAAGATTAAGCTCTGGACAGGAAGGCTCAGGGTGGCTCAGGTTCGGGGTTGAAACATGCAGATCATCAGATGAAGCCAAGCCAGAACCCTGAGATGATGAGAGCGTGGTCAGATTCACGGTGGAGAACACCAAGCATCACGCTGCAGCCCCGCAGTGTGTCTATTACCTGCGTGCTGGTTTTGGTGCTTTTCCTCTGATTTTTTGACCTCCATTTCCTCGACCTCTTTTTCTCTTTTTTGGGCTCTACGGTCTGATGGGATGAACGCACAGCGCGTGTTAGTGGTTCAGGAGAAAACACACCCACACATAATCCAGCGACGGGGAAGTGGCCATGCGTACACTACCTGCTGTGTGTTTATAGCAGGGTTCGAGAACGTGCGATGCCACGCCTCCATATTCTTCAGCAGCAGATTGAGCTCAAGCAGAGACGATTCACACTCTGACAGTTCTGAAAGATTTACGGCACTGACACATGAGCAACACGCAGCGATGATAAAGGTGCAGTACAGTGCAGTACAGTGCAGGCTGATCAGCAGTGCTCATACAATACCTTTACAACACTTCTTCAGGTCTTCTGAGCTCTGCAGCCAAGGGCTCCTTGATAACACTGAAGGTTGATGAGAGAGAACAGCGCGCTGTAGTGTGAGAGAGAGTGAGCGAGAGAGAGGGAGAGAGAGGGAGAGAGAGAGGGGGAGGGGGAGAGAGAGAGTGAGGGAGTGAGAGACTTTTAACGTTCCTTTATTTTACAAAAATATTTGTATCCACACTTTTTTCTTTCTTTTTTTTTTTTCCAAAGACAAAAGATCTGTCAATAAGATAAAAAATGGGTAAGGTTGTGTGAAACAATACAAATAAAATAAATAAATAAATAAATGTTAATCAATTTTAAAAAACTAATTAAATTATTTATTCATCTACCTAAGAATGGAGAAAGTGACTAGTTTGTTTTGTACGTGGAAGGGGGAAAAATAAATAAATAAATAAATAAATAAGTAAATAAATAAATAAATAAGTAAATAAATAAATAAATAAGTAAATAGGCAGATAAAAGTCAAAACAATAATAATAGTGCAAGCATTAGCAATGAGACTTTGAAATGAATTCAGTAAAACAGATCAATGAGAGAGAGAGAGAGGGGGAGAGAGTGAGAGAGAGGGAGAGGGAGAAAGAGAGAGAGAGAGGGGGGGGAGAGAGACGCCTGGGTGAGTTTAAGGCTTTTTAAGAGTATTTCACACTATATGAATATAATCCTCATAAAAGCTCCTAAAATATTCCCTGCGAGTTCTCCATGTCGGATTATATTAAAGAAATCCTCCAACAATAGACCTGCAATTACAGAAATCAGGTCACAGATACAAACACGCCCTCGGTGGAACGGCAGCAACGCTCTGCTGAGTTAAAATAAAACCACGGAGCGTCTGCGTGAGCGTCAGGTGAAACGTAGTGCAGTGACAGAGTGCAGCTGATGTGAACAAGAGATCAACCGTAACTTTAATCGTCAGAGTGCGAAACACAAGAAACTGTTCTGAGAACAGACGACAGACATGACAGAACAGGTTCAATCAAATGGGTCCGGACTCTACAGAAAGGTCCTCACAACGCCTTTTGTCTGCACATCAATGACTTCAGCATTTGTTCAATCAGCTGTTACACTCGCTTTTACACCGGGGAAGCTCGAGGAAGTTTTTTATTCGTTTGCATTAAATCGTGTTGATGCGCGAGGTCAGTCGGCCCGAGCATACATGCGAAGCGGCACTGTGGCCTGCAAGCGGTTCCCCAAACAAGTCTAACCAGCCGCGTGGCCCGGTGCTGAGATCACTGGCCTTATGTTTCACTGACATGAAAGAGAAACAGTTTAAAAAAATGACACTTTGTTCTTCTATAATGAAACTTTGTAACTGCTGGAATGTTTTGTTGTTGATTTTCCTTCAGAATGAAACATCATGTCCTGTTCTGTGACGAGTGCCAGTGACTGGCAGAGGAAGTACTGTAAGTACTGGAAGTACTGGAAGTACCCTTCTGAGGGAAGCGGAGTTCGAGTGCAGTTGTCGTTCCTGAGGGTCCATGACGATCTCATTCTGACGGAACATGCGGTGATTTCGCAGCTGTGACACCCACTCGTCAAACTGATCCCGCAACTTCACCTGCAGAAACAATGCCAAGGCAGAGTCACTCTGTGTGTGTGTGTGTGTGTGTGTGTGTGTGTGTCTGAGTCATAAATATGGTGTTAGAGTAACAGATCGTGTGTCTCTACCTTTAGATGGTAAATGCTGTCCTCTGTGTCCAGATCGATACACATGGTCTTCTTCTTGATGGACATGACGGAAAGACCAATGTCAATGCGGCCACGCAGTTTCCCTTTCTGCAACTAAACACACACACACAACCAGTGAACATATTCTAAACAAGCCTCTGGGCCGAGTCTCACCAGCATCCACTGAATACACACAATGAAATAGTGTGTAAAGTGTGTGCAAACGGTGTGTAAAGTGTGTGTAAACGGTGTGTAAAGTGTGTGTAAA
>QMIH01001964.1:65315-78011 GCA_003987875.1 Clarias batrachus
TGTAAAGTGTGTGTAAACGGTGTGTAAAGTGTGTGTAAATGGTTTGTAAAGTGTGTGTAAACGGTGTGTAAAGTGTGTGTAAATGGTTTGTAAATGGTGTGTAAAGTGTGTGTAAACGATGTGTATAAACAATGTGTAGAGTGTGTGTAAACGGTGTGTAGAGTGTGTGTAAACGGTGTGTGTAAACGGTGTGTGTAAACAATGTGTGTAAACAATGTGTGTAAACGGTGTGTGTAAACGGTGTGTGTAAAGATGTGTGTAAACAGTGTGTAAAGTGTGTGTAAAGTGTGTGTAAACAGTGTGTGTAAACAGTGTGTGTAAACAGGGTGTAAAGATGTGTGTAAACAGTGTGTGTAAACAGTGTGTAAAGATGTGTGTAAACAGTGTGTGTAAACAACAACAGTCCGGCAGTGTGTAAATGGTGTGTGTTGTCTATTTGTGTAGAACTGACGTAGTGACAGACAATAATTTGTAGTTTCGGATTAAACGGACGCTACACAACAAAAGCCTGGTTTGGTATTTCGATGCAGAGCGAGTGCCGCTTGAAGACTTGTGTTCTACTTTATTTATTTTATTCAAGACCAAGAAATCTCCTTTCAGTAAACTGCATTATGTCCGGAACATTCCGTCACGGAACAGCAGGAGAGCTAAGGATCGTGGGTAAAATGTCAACCCGCTTCACACACATTGTGTGCTAGTGGTTATTATCTGATTTGACTCAAACAGGTAGATTTTTTACAGGTTCTGAATATTAAAATGACAAAAACTATTAAACAACAAACTAAACGTTGTGTAACTTGTGTTGCTGATGGTTTAAAAGTCAGGTCTCAGTTAACGCCTTAGTGCGCCAAACACACATAAGCTCAAAAGGAGAACAAGAAGTGATAGGTTTGCAAAACAAGTGCAAGTTGTTTTTTCTGCAAAAGCCAATATAGATTTTATTAATTCCTTTTCATTTTCGAGTGTTTAACTTTTGTAAGGTTACATAATTAATGTTAAAAGTGTGACCAACAAACGCTCGATTAAATCATATAATCGTACACCCGTACACATCAGGAGGTGAACCTTAATACACTGCTGGAGCCTAACAGCATACTTACACACTTTGGACAAGAAGAAATATAAATATAAATTAGTGATGTCAATTGATTAAAAAATGTAACCGAGTTAATCACGATTAATCTGATTAATCACCTGGTGATCTTATTGTCCAGCTTAAATATGCCATTAATCACACACAGCCGGGTGAGATATTATTGGAAACCATTAGGGTCAAACTTTATCCGATGATTAATTTGCATGAAAAAAAAAATAGTAACGTGTTAAAATGTCTACATCAATCACATGCAGCCCAAATAATAAATCCAGACCAAACAAGTAATGAAACATGTGTGTGAAAGTGCAGAATGCTGAGCCACACCATTACAGTAGTCATGCAGTCACATGCCTGAGACCAATCAAGAGGGTGTGTGTGTGTGTGTGTGTGTGTGTGTGTGTGTGTGTGTGTACTCACATCAGCTAATGTTTTGCCATACATCAGGATCCCTCGTTGCAAAAGAAAATATCTCTGCCAGAAAATGAACACAAAGCCAGTGTTATTAATAACGTCGTCTCTCAGTATAAAGTTTTAGCCCCATTTTTCTTATGAGAGCCTGCAAGAGTTTCAGAATGGACAGCATCATCATCATCATCATCATCATCGTCGTCGTCGTCATCCGGACAACTGAATAAAGATAGCAGACGGAAGTGTGGGGAGTGAGTTTTTAAAATGTTCTCATTATGACTGATACAGTAACGATGAACAAGACAAATATAAAGTGAAGTAGTTTTTAATTTAATCCATTCCTGGGGCAAGTTCTTAAGGTGAAGTGTTGTATTGTGAAACACATTTTCCCACAGGAAACAATGTAGATGCAGATAATCCGTTCCAGCTGCCAGTATTACCAATATTACCAATCACCACACTATAATCATATCTGAACATTTAGAAAAATCATGGAAAAGAAGTAAAACATGAAATAAAAGCGTCTCCCTTTTCTTCTTGCTACTGTCCTTGCTAACATTCTTGGGACACATGGTGCTATGTTTTCACTAAATCTTGCACAAAATGCAAAAAATATAAATAATACACAAAAAAAACAACAACTACCAAGCACAGGGGAAACATGCACACACACCTGAGGTGGGAATCGACCCCGGACCCTGGAGGTGCAGGGCGACACTGCTAACCGCTAATCCAATTGAAATCAGCGTTACTACAAGAGTTTACCAGGTTGCGTTGTCAAAAACCTCACATTCTGTCTCCTAAATATCTTGGGTGCTGGAGAGAAGACAAAGGCTTTTACAGATATATGTTTGTCTGGAGCCCTCAGCTTTATTTGACCTTTATTTGACCTGCCTGGCTCTTCATTATCATCACATGATGAAGGATGGTGCGCGTCCCCCGGGACAGATTCAGACAGGACGTGTCATTTTAACTCAGACACAATGCTGTGCATTAATGTCATTTTTATGTTAAGTTTTTTCTAAATTTATTTTGCCTTTGCACATAAAAATAATATTAGGCCATTAAAAAGTAAAAAATATATAAATAAATGAATAAAAATACTAAGAATTTATTGACTTGATTTCTCTCGAGGACAATCTGTCCTCTGAAACCTGAACGTCGAGGGCGAGTAGTCCAGCCAATCAGATCGCTCATTGCTTGGCCCCAGGGTGGACTGGGTGTACACACCTGATGTAAGCTGGAATTAGCCACACCCCCGTGTTTCCTGAATCTGCCTGGTTTTGCAAGCGGTCACGCCTAGCGATGATAAAGGGCTAATGAAGAGCAAATCACACAGGACAATCGATACGGGCTGACCTTGTGCCAGCCTTTCATCGGCCACTTCCTCCTCTTCAGCAGGAAGCCTTCTTGCTTGCTCGGTTTCTGCACGTTGCTCTCTGGTTTCTTCAGGCTCTCCATGAGCTCCCAGCCACCGTTCTGTGAGGGACATAAGACGTGTTTACATTTATATCACCGCTTCCAGGCGAGGCTTCAGTAAAGAAGGATGGATCTCCATCTTGCCTGTCGGGCATCTTGACCGTTTTCCTTAGACATCGCCGGCAACTCGCTGTCCTCCTCCATGTCCACGGCTGTGCAGAAAGAGACAGAGACGGGAAAGACAGTAATCAGACGCAGTGAAGACACGCCAGTTCAACATTTTACTGCGTTTACAGCTTTGCTTTCATCTCTAACTGGGACAAACATAAACCCAGTACAGAGCAGCGGTGGTGTGACTGGTGTGTCTGACTGTGTTTATCTCTACACTGTAACGTCTCCATGACTCGATTCCTCCACATTGCTCATACAGTCATATTCAGGATGTGAATCATCATACTGAAATACACACACACACACACACACACACACACACACACTCGACATGCAAAAGATCACACACAAAAAACCTTAAAAGCCATAAAGCCTTACACAAGAATAAATATTCCCACTCCTATAAACACTCGCACACACACACGCGCGCACACACACACACACGCGCACACACACACACACACACACACGCTACCAGTCCAGTGTTTGGACACACCTAATTCCATGGTCTTTACTGATTTCTCTCTGTACAATGCTGACGGAATCTAAACCATGTGATCTTCTTCTTTCAACAGTTGATATCGAGACTCACATGTACACACGTTTGGAGCCTCTAGTTTACACACATTGCTCATTGTCACATAAATGACGACAAACTGCACTCACAGCTTATCTTTTCTTTATATTCATTTGTACCCTTCTATTTGAATTCTGTTTTATTTTGATAGCTTTTTTTAAAATGTATCATTTTCAGCCGAAATTTTGTAAAATATTTTCTTTTTGTCTACATTTTTAAAAAATGTGTAAATCATATTCTTATAGAACTGTTATTGGGAAACTAGTGCTGGTACCTGCTGTTTATAGAAAAAGAGTTTGTAGAAATAATTATAAGGTTAAAGATGAAAATAATCTGAGGAGCTTTAATGTAATCAGTGATGTTTTTATTTCAGGTGGAAGCGCCGTACATGACGCGTACTGACACGCACAGAGTTTGACGCAGGTGCAGTACGCTGTCAAAACCTGCGGATCATAACTGCTCATAAATCCACTTTGACTCAACATTTCATTTCATTTATAAGCAAGTTTAACTTCAGTCAATTACTGAAGGACTGGAAGTTTCATTAAATTCTGTCCGGACAGTTTTGTGTGATGCTGTGACAAAATCTGGCTGGACAGACATACGGACATACAGACAGACAGACAGACAGGAAAAAGCAGTAGTGGAGCAGTGTTGGAACTAAACTCTGCATCATCAGTGTGTGTGTGCGATAGAGTAGCTGGATCATGCAAACACTAAACAAGGTGTATTAAAAATATATTACTGAATGAAGTCCAAGTGTGTCGTGACCTCGTCGTTACACAACACCTGTGTGAAGGCACGCAGTAAACATTGGGTTTGTAACTGCAGTCAATCATTAATCAGTGATTAAATCAAACTTCACTGTGAACAAACCTGCAGTACGTCAGTTTAATCCGGTCCGGACACGAGGTCTTAAACTGATATTTCATATTGTCACCCAAAAGTATCACATAGAAATATATATACATGTATATAATGTAAATATGTAAATATATGTATATAAAAACAATCAAAACATTTAGAAAATACATGTTAATGAAGTAAAGTATGAAATAAATAGACATTAAACCTTTTAACTTTACCTCAATTTATGATTCCTCTCGGCACCGGCTGCTTTAGAAACCGAACTGAAAGCGGCTCCCTTTTCTTCTTACCGTCCCTGCCAACACTCTCGGACCCGCGGTGCTGCGTCTTCACGAAATCGAAAAGTGAACTCTTATCGCTTGACTTTCCACTGATGCAAACACGTTTTTCCAGACGGCGTTCGGCTCGGCTCAGATTTCTTAAGGTGAAACTTTGTGAGGCTGGGCGTTCGCATGCTGACGGCCCACGGGACGTCGCTTTTATTCAAAGCAACTGACAAATGATGCAGAATTATTAATCTCATCAGGTCAGAGGTAATGATGCGTCTCCAAACTGCAAGAGAACCTTAACCACTGGTGTACAAGCGCTGGTGTACGAGAGCCGAGTGTGTGTGTCGCTGAACGGCACAACGAGTTATCATGAACCCTGTGGAGTCTGATTACGTTATTCCTGCTGTAACAGAGTGTTCTGTTCTGTCACAGCCAGTCAGATCTCTAAAACAATAATCACATGATAATACGATTTTCATCACACCACTGTGTCTCGACTACAAACAGGCACTTAAATGTTGTTTTAATAGGACTAATTCATCACGAGGTGTGTTTACATGGAGCCAATCAGCACAAAGGTGGTGAGCTTTTTATCGGACATCATGGAAACACGTGGTCTTCTGTTGCTTTCCAGCAGATTAAACTCTTCACCGTTACAGATTATATTAAGTTATATTATCCATCCTCCATCTAGGACAGGGGTCTCAAACTCAGTTCCTGGAGGGCCGCAGCCCTACAGAGTTTTGTTCCAACCCTGCTCCAACATACATACCATGTAGTTTTCAAATAAGCCTTAATGACCTGTTTAGTTGGATCAGGTGTTTTTAATTACGGTTGGAACAAAACTCTGTAGGGCTGCGGCCCTCCAGGAACTGAGCTTGAGACCCCTGCTCTAGGAACTTCTGTAGTCCATCTAGGAAGGCCAACTGTGACCATTTTATTTATTCTCATTTTAGAAACCGTGGTGGAACCGACAGTCAACATTCACAACCCATTCACACACTACCAGCAATTTGAGAAGAGCGATTAGCCGAAACTGCATGTCTTTGGGCTGCGGGAGGAAACCGGAGTACCTGAAGGAAACCCAACAAACACGGGGAGAATATGCAAACTCCACACACACAGATCTGAGGCGGGAGTCGAACCCGAACCATGGTGGTGCGAGGTGTATGTGTAGTATAGGTAAGAGGTCCGCTGTAAACAGCTCACACGATCAGTGACGTGTGTGAGGAACCTCATGAGAAATGCCATCAAACAAAAATCAACCCGATTCTCTGACTGGAGACAAAATGACTGCGGTGCTCTCGGACCAGAAGGTGTGAAGTCGTGCAAATCCACTCCTACCCAGAGTTCACATCACATGGAGACCACTACTTCCTGCTGAGGACGGCCTCACTCAGTCTGCTTATAGACTCATGTGACTACTGAGGACACTTAATAACCACTTGGATTGTGAAACACACATGATGGCTGTGACGACAATCGCTCCAATCGCTGAAACTGCCAGAACAGAGTCTCCAGCTCGCAGCTCAGCCTAAAACATTTTATATGCAGAAATACGGAAGCCAGTTTACAGATGGACAAAGTGTATGGAAAAGCAAGATAAAGCAATATTATGTATTTGTTTTCATTTAAATTAAAATACATTCTACAGCCAAAGTGGGGATCATTTTTGACTAAACTAAAATTTGTACTGCATTGAATATAAATCCAGGTTCATTCTGTATCACGCTGATGGAAAAAATCACGTTCGGCGTCAATCTTACACACCAGAGTGACGGTGTGGGAAAAGATTTTCCAATCCAACACACTAGTGCAGAAAGTTTGTCTCAGCATTGTTGTTAACGCTGTCATGACTACAGTTTAATCAGACTCAAATAGAAACGTCATTCTGTAATCTAACATTCAACGAGACATGAACAGGACGAGACGAGGCAGACGCTCTGTTCCGAGTAGAACAGCCAAGCCGTCAGACCTGCAGCAACTCCATGCGGCACGACAATCCTGCACAACACATCCAGCATCGTGTAGCTGACGTCCTGAGGATGGTTTAAATGCAACTCACAGATCACAATATTAGCACACAAAATTTCTACTTGATATTTCTGAATCTATAAAATAAATGGACAAAACGAGTGAGAAGATCATGAGCGCTAGTTTGGGACCTTCTGGGTTCCAGTTATGGTTGTTCTACTCACATCAGATATCACAGATGAAGACTGGACACTCATGATGAACTGCATGACGAGGGAGACTGTCACGTTTCAGAAGAACAAAGCGTTTTCACTGCCGGGGGAGAATTCCTAAAAACCTTCTAGATGACCATTTTAAAAAATCAAGTATTCAATCCCTGATGTCCACATGCCAACGCTGAGAACAACAAAATATATTTCTGTTAAAACATAAAACATATCATAGGACATAATAGGCCATGACATAAGATCCAATCGGAAGTTGTTCTGGCACTTTGACATCACTTTGTATTGACATGATGCACTTCTAATCACTATAATTAGCTAGAAATGCATAAAATATCCATACAGAAAGCTTGGAAAGTTTGTTCAAGTAAAAGCTGCTTACTCAGTAAAACACTGTAGAGTTGTGGTTCGAATGTATTTCATGTCCTGATACTGTTTCCCTCTTTTACAGCATTGAATTTATTCACATAACAGCTGTATAGGTTTAACTGAATTACACACCCGCTCACACAGTAATTACACAGCCGCTCACAGTGTTTGATGTATGCGCAGTACACCGTCTTAACATGAGCGATGTATTCTAGTACATACAGCAAATGCACTGCTCTCAACATTTTTCACTCAACATTTTGATTTCATTTCATTTGAGCAGGTTTAACTTCAGGCGAATACTGAAGGGCCGACATCGTTCCTTTACATTCTGTCCAGGCAGTTTTGTGTGATGCTGTGACATAATCTGGCTGGACAGACAGACAGACATACAGACAGACCAAAAGATTCTCTGAGACTGTTTCTGGTCCTCTGTTGTATTAAACGTAAAGATATAATTGAAACAGCGAGTGCTGACCAACGTACAAACAAAACCATTCTTTTATTTACAGTATATAGTTGTAGCACTTTGGTACGTTGTTTCATTTCACTGTGTACTGAACTGTAGAAGGCCGACTTTATTTGACTTGATCATAAAAGTTTAGTCCTTTAATACAGAGCAAGTGCCACTTAAAAACATTCCTAGAAAGCTCCACACTTCCTGCTAGTAACCCGGCTGATATCCAGATCAGATGCAGATTAAATTAGAGCAGACAGACTTGTGTTACTGCTTCACCTGGAACCTCTGCTGCCTCCAGCTCTGACCTGTGACACACTGTGTCCATCCCTGCGCAACCACACACACACACACACACACACACACACCTCGAATTCCATCGAGCTCATTAATTGCAGTTTCAGCCTACGTGGCAGAGCTTCCACCTGTAGCGCGCGCACACACACACACACACACACACACACACTGTAGGAACACACTCCAGTTACTCAGTGTATCTCTGTGTGCTAAGCTTCACTTCCTTATGGCTGATACACAAACTCACCTGCAGCGCTTTGATGTCTTTGATGTTGATCTGTTTGAAGTCTCTCTGTCACATCATTTTCAGATCGTCAATCAGATCAATAAAGGAACAGTTTCACACTCTCACGTCCTCATGTGTGTGTCTACGTGTTGACCCGCGTTCTTGGGTACTTCCTGCTCTCTCTCTCTCACACACACACACACACACACACACACACAAAGGTTACAAATCCGAGCAGCGAGCACTGTGGAGTGGAATGTGCGCAGCGCCCGGTGGGCGGGGTCAGGGTTGAGTCGAACGCCTGGCGACCAATCAGAATTGAGCAGCGCGTGGCACGAGCCAATCAGAACCCAAGAACGGAGTTCCGTCCTACAGGTAGCGGTGATGTCACTTCTGAAGCTTTTTTGGTGAGTCAGATCATTTGATTCGGATCACCATTAAGAGCCGACTCTTTCCCTGCTTTGCGTTCTTCGTACTGATCTTATTATTCTAATGAACAAATAATGTCGTTTAAAAATGAAAGAAATCAAAGCAAATGTTTCACTGTGACAGGCTGCAAAGTGCCTAAAGATACAACTTAAAACTCGCCTGTTTATGTAGCATCCTCATTTCCTCTCTCGTCTGTTCCAACCACTCAGCATTCAGCATCACTAATCAATTCTATTCAATTAAATTCTCACTCTCACTCATCATCTAGCCGCTAGCTCTATCTGGTTCTCCGGCTGCTAACTCTCCGACTTCCTCTCAGAGTGTTGGCAAGCTTTCCGGCTGCTAGTTATCCAGCTCCAGCTCATAGGCTGCTAGACTTAGTCCTCTGCTGCTGGGCTTTGCCCTTTAGCAGGAGCCTTCTGCCCCACTAACAATTTCACTAAGAATTTCACTCTGTCAGTGGCTGGGTGCTACCGCCCTCCATCAGCCCCTGCCTGTTAATGACATTGTACAGTTGGCCCCCTTGATTAAAACTGAATTTGTGCTTCTTGGTGATTTAAATTGGGATATGACTAAACCACCCGATAAAGTCATTCAACAATGAAACTTACATCAAATTATCTGCTCCCCCACTAGGTATGACAGCAAATCTATAGACAAGGCTACGTTGATGAATATAATTTTAACAAACTCTCCTCATAAGTATCACTCTGTTCTGATATCAGTGACCACTGATTTACTGCATGTGTTCGAAATGGCTGTTCCATCAAGAAACCAATTCGATTCTGTTGTAACTGTGTCTTTAACAATTTTAATCACCAAGCTTTTCTACATGATATGGCAGATGTTAACTGGTCTAGAATCAGTCTGKTTCCAACTGTAGATGAGGYCTGGTACTTATCTTATAAGCTTTTTAGAGCTACTATCGATAAACATGCCCCCATGAAAAAATCCAGAGTAAAGGATCGACATAGTCCTTGGTTTACCCYGGAGCTCACTGCGTTTCTACAGCAAAAAAATACTTTCTGGCGCAAGGCCCGCCACTCTAGAGCCCCAGCAGATATTTTGGTTTTCAAGCAATTTACAAATAAATCCTTACAAGCTGTTCGCAAGGCTAATACAGACTATTTTAAGAAGCAGTTTTCTCTTTGTAGTTTTGATCCTAAAAAATTCTGGAACACGATAAAGGAGATGGAMAATAAACCATCTTGTAAGCTACCTCCTTTACTCCACTCAGAGAATACTGTAGTATCGGACAAGGAGTATATGTTAGAACGTCTCAATAAGCATTTTATAGTCAAACCCCTGAATCATCAAACTCCGTTTCATCACTTATAAATATTAATTGTTCCACTGCATCCCCCTCATTTCCTCCTCATCCTACACTAGCTCTGTTCTCCTCCCATAGTTTCACCCTGCGGTTTTTTTCAGAGGAGGAGGTTCTGGATGAATTGATTAAAATAGATCCCGATAAATCTGCAGGGTCTGATGAGGTGGATCCTGTCTTTTTAAAAATTGCTGCCTCCATTATTGCTGCTCCCATTAACGATATGTTAAATTTATCTTTACGCACAGGACAAATTCCTTGCGCCTGGAAGTCAGCGATAGTATTCCCTCTTTTTAAGGGTGGTGATCCCAATTGTTACAGGCCTATTTCTGTTCTGCCAGAAATTCCGGAAAAACTTGTAAATGGTCAACTTACTGAATACTTGGAGGCATACATCATCTTATCACCTGTTCAATCAGGATTTAGAACTGGGTTTGGGTGTATAACAGCAATTCTTAAAGTCTTAAATGATATCTATTCTGCTCTGGACTCTAAACTGTGCTGTGCCACTATTTTTATTGACTTGGCTAAGGCCTTTGACTCTGTCAATCACAAATGTCTCATCAATAGGCTTTACGATATTGGTATCTCTGACAATTCCTTGTCTTGGTTTATTAATTTTCTTAGTGATAGAGTGCCGTTTGTGAAATCTGAACAGCTCCTTTCCCAGCCTCTCCCAGTAACACTTTTTTCTATTTATATTAATACTATAGCTAATTCGATTACAGATTCATCTATCCATCTTTATGCCGATGATACAGTTCTTTAATCTACAGGTCCTTCTCCTGCTACAGTTTTGCAACAACTTCAGCTTAGTTTCAATAGATTGCAACAGAATCTCTCCAATTTGCATCTCCAATTAAACACTTCCCAAACTAAAGTCATGTGGTTTGGAAAAAAAGGTCTCGTTCCATTAAGCTCTCCAAGTATCTGCTCTCTTGATGGGACACCATTGGATCAGATTACTGAATATAAATATCTGGGAATTTGGCTCAAAACACATTGATAATTTGAAGTCTAAGATCAAAACAAAACTTGGGTTCCTTTATAGAATGCGTTCTGCATTTACATCATCTGCTAGAAAAACTCAAATGACCATTCTCCCCATGCTTGATTATGGTGACGTTATCTACAGTTCAGCATCTAAAGGCCTGCTACAAAAGCTCGATGTTCTCTACCACTCTGCTATCCGGTTCATAACAAATGCTCCTTTCAAAACTCATCACTGTACCCTGTATTCTTCTCTCAACTGGTCTTCATTGCACACCCGCCGTAAAACGCTTTGGATGATGGTAATTTACAAAACTCTTCTCGGCTGGTCCACTCCTTACTTACAAGAACTGTTACACGCTTCTTCTTCTGGGTACAACACTCGCTCTGCTAATCTGATTCTGCTGACAGTTCCTAAGGCTGCCTCCGTATTTGGCCTGTCGTCTTTTCAGAATGCTGCTGCTAGAGACTGGAAGGACCATAATTTTTTTATGCATTTTTATTATTAGTATTTTATTATTATTTATTTTATTATTTTTATTTCCATAATTTTCGTTTAAAATGTATATATGTTTCTTTCTTAAAATGTTTTATTTTAGTCCCCCCATTTCCCCCGAAGGCTTCGCCTTTGCCAGGCTACAGTTGTAAATAAGAAACCTGTTCTTAATCTGTCTTGCCTGGTTAAATGAATGATGAAAAAAGGTAAATGAAAAAAATTAAATCTATACCACTTAATCCTGTATTCAGGGTCACAGGGGGCCTGGAGCCTATCCCAGGAGACTTGGGGCACATGGCGGTGTACACCCTGGACAGGGTGCCAATCCATCTCAGGCACCCTGTGTATGTATGCACACAGACATACACACATACACTCACTCAGTCACACACTACGAGCAATTTGGGAACGTCAATTAACCTAACCTACATGTCTTTGGACTGTGGGAGGAAACCGGAGTACCCGGAGGAAACCCACCAAGCACGGGGAGAACATGCAAACTCCATGCACACAGAGACGGGAATCGAGCCTGGCCGGGGATCAAACCTGGACCCTGGCGATGCAAGGCGACAGTGCTAACCACTACAATTACAATCGCCTTTCAATTAAATTCTAATCAATTTACTTTTATTCTTCACATTTAATGGAAATGTGAAGAAATCATAAGAAGAGCCAGACTCAACAGGGAATCCATCATCATTTCAGTGATATCAGATAGCAGGAATTGCTTTGCATTAAAAAATACTGTCAATAAGTCATACTGTGTGTTAGGCGGCTAGAAGTTCAATAAAACAGGAAATGTGTTTACAGTTTTTTACAATCGCTATGACAGTTTTTTCAATACATTTAACAAGTTTCCTAAACTCTTAACGCACCAACACACCTAAAATACACAACTGGCAAAACGGTTAATTTCATGCTCAAAATCACACATTGTAAACTAAACCCCAAAACTCATTTTCAAAATACAATAATAAACTAACACAATACACTATGTCTAACAAAACACTGCAAACAAGTTTTAAAATCAAATAATTATTCAAAACACTAACACATGTTCTCTTCCAACAGGAACATTTAGTCAATCATAACACAATGAC
>QMIH01001965.1:0-24702 GCA_003987875.1 Clarias batrachus
ACCTGTGATGCTAATTAGTGGACACACCTTGAATTAACATGTCCATTTGGTCACATTGTTTTCAGTATTTTCTAGGGGTACCATCATTTTTGTCCAAGCCTGTTCCATGAGTTTATTTTTTTAAATAATTCTGTTGAAGCATGGCTGAAAAGCAATGTCTGACTTGGTTAACATTGATATAATTTTTTAAAAATTATTACTTTTGTCAGATTAAAGTTATTTATGTAACCATTGTGAGTTTTTCTTTAATTGACCGAAGGGTACCAACAATTTTGTCCACGTGTGTAGCCTAGTGCAACTTAACTTTTAAAGCTATTTGTGATTCTTGCTTTCACTAATAAACATAACTGATTTCTATTGTTATTTTTTTGCAATGCAACTTCACCAATGTGATCTCTGTTTGTTTGTTGTTTTTTTTTTCTCAGCACATTCCATCTCACTTCTTTTACTTTGATGGTACACTACATTCCCTCCAGGTATTAAAAATGTGCCGGACAGTTTTCAACCCAATTTCAGTTATTTCAATGTTTTTTTTTTTTTTTTTTTGGGGGGGGGGGGGGGGGTTTGATGCGGGATAATAATAGGACTCATTTGTGACAGCAACATTTTTTGGTTTGGAGTGCAACAGCACCTCAGTGCCCTGCCCACTGAACATCCTTGGAATGAACTGGAACACCAACTGCACCCAGATCTCCTCATTCAACATCAGCGCTTATCAGTTGCTGAATGAACATAGATCCACATCTAGTGGAAAACCTTTTTAGAAGAGTGGAGTTATTATAACAGTAAAGGAGGAATAAATCTGGAATGGGATGCTTAACATGTACATAACAGTGATGTGATGGTCTCAAATGTGTCCACATACTTTTGGCTGTATAGTGTACCAGGTACAGAGTCTGTGAGAAAAGGCACACTGAATGAAAAAAAAGGAGCCACCAATTATGCATTTTTCCTCTTACGTCAGTATCATGTTGTGCTTATCTGTGCTTGGAGTATGTTGTGCTTCACAACTCTGCTCACTGTAACAAAAAACAACCACCATCACTCCCCACTCCTTTCCTCCCTGACCGACTTTACAAGCTCGTGCGCTTTTTATGTCACATCTGCGCAGCTGCTATGTGCCGAGCTGTTGCCCCGCCCATTCGACTCGCATCATAGTGCCGAGATTCTGAAAGGCAAGGGAGCCTTGGCAACAGGACACCGCCCCCCCCTTTCCCGCGTAATTTTCTCGTCCTTATATGGGCAACACAATGCAGACGCAGGCCGACGTCAGCCGCGTATGCAAATAAGGTTGATTGAAGAAATTCAGAAAATGGTGGACGGCAGGGCTCGCGCATGCGCAGAACGTTTACTACGCCGAGACAGAAAGTGAGACATTGCGCGTGCTGAGCAGTGGCGCATTGTTTAATGAGGAACTCTCGGCGCGCGTGCACTTTGCCTGATTGACCTTTATCAAGGTAAGAATTACGCTTTTAACAAGTTAATTAAATTGTTTAAGCGTGCAGCATCGCGTTGCTATGTTTGTTTTTTAGAGAGGCCGCTTTTTAATAAGTTTTACGGTCATGACAGCGCGTGATGGTGCGGGAGGGACTGCACCGTGGCACACAGGCAAAAAGCTCATCTGGCAGAAAGAGCATAGCCTACTTTTATTTGACACTTATACAAATGATGACACTGCGGTGTATGCGCAGTGTTTTGTAAGAGTGTTGAGTCTCGGTTTTTTATTTTTGCGCATTACGGGACACATGTTCCAGGCGATGCGGTGCCATTTTAAGGCGCGAGCGCATCTCTCCTGTTACCCCGTTCAATAGGAGATGCAACTCGAAATTCCCACCTAACTTCTCTTTCTTTGTAGATTTCCATATATCAAGAGTTTTTTTTAGTCTGTAAGCGACATCTGTCGATGACAAGTCGTGCGCAAAGAACCGCAAACATGAGAGGAAAAGTTACTTCGTGAATAGTTCTCTTATTTGTCGTATTTATTTGTTCACTGCTGCCGCCTTTAAACTGTGCGTGTGTGTGGTCTGCCTCTCTCATTCTCACACACACACCCCTACACCTCATGATGGTGGGTGTGCTTCAAAACAAACTTGCATATTCTTGCGATCTCTGCTGCGCGCGCTGACCGCTTCCCAACACTCCTGAGATGATGATAATGATGATAATGAAACCGACAAATAGAACTATAGATCTACAGCTATAGTTTTTTTGTGTGTGAACTTTAATTTGAGTTGATTGATGTTATACTTTGATGTTTAGTCGTGAGATCCCAGCGAGTTTGTTCGTCATTGCAACTAAAAAAAAAAGCATGCACATTCAGTTGTTTGTTTAACAGGCTGATGGCTGATGGGATGAGTCCCTATGAGCAGTCTGTGTGTGTAGAGAGAGAGAGAGAGAGAGGAGAGTGTGTGAGCGATAGAGTCGACAGCATGGAGTCAGTGACGCAGCAGCGCGCGCACAAACAGACAAAGAGCAGCAGGCGGGCTCGGGCGTTTGATCTCGTGCCCTCAGCCTAACAGCAGCTCTTTAACACGCCGTAACCGCCGCTCCGCTCACATTCTCACGCTGTACAAGGGGTTAGCATGTTTACTGAGCGAGCGTGGAGTGTGTAACTCGATGTTGACTGCAGTAGCGGTACTGGTGTGTCACGCTTCCGCGCTGAGGAGCCAAGATGGAGCACTTCACAGCGCTTCCCTCAGCTTGGGGTGTGTGTGTGAGAGAGAGAGAGGGAGAGACGTGTTTTTTATTGTGTTAAACCAATGATATTAATACATTTATTCACAAAAAAAACCAAACCATTTGTGTACTTTGTGCTGGTTTGCCAGCACTCTGTTTGCATTACAGTTCTCCGTTTCTGAACCCCCCCCCTCCTCCTCCTCCTCCTCCGTGCTGTCGAAGGCGGCGCCATGTTTAAACGACATCAGAAAACTAAGTTAGCGAGCTCGCGCCCTGGCAGCGCGCGCTTACTCCATCCAAGCTTAGAGAACAGAATTATAGTTTATAGTTCTGACATAAATGCGTAATGAGCATGGAGTCGAACAGTGAGAAGAAGGTTGTTGCAGTATTTAAGCACTGTTATCTCGACTACACTGGATTATTGGCTCACGTGAATACGCCGCATGGGTAATGACTCTAAACACGCGTCAGATCAACTGGCTTAGATCGCAAGTGTGTGTGTGTGTATCTGAACTAATTTAATAATGCAGTATATTTATAAAGTAATGTACTGCATTAGTCTTTGAACAAAACGAACTCCCTCATCCTCTGTTCTGCTTTATCCTGTGTAAGGTTCGGGGGATTTAGTGCCAGTCTATCGCAGGGCATCCACATTTACACACTACAGGCAATTTGGGAAGGCCAGTTAGCCTAATCGGCATGTCTCTGAACTGTGGGAGAACATGCAAACTTCATACAGACACCCAAGGCGGGAATCTAAGGGGCCACATAAGAAACCCTGATCATGACCAGGGGTCAAACAAATTTCCCTCTCTCTTTCTCTCGCGCACACACACACACACACGCACGCACATATAGATGGATAGATATTTTATTGATCCTGAAGGAAAGTCCAGATATCCAGAAGCAATAGAGACGGTAACACAAGGACAGATTGTAGATTGCACATGGCATATGTTATGCATAGTCAGTATACACAGGGTTATTTGTGAACTGACCAGAAGTTACTAATGCAATGCTAAGAACAAAACTACAAGGTGTACAAGAAGCATATAAACAAAGCACATAAATCACAAAAAGAGTGCAGCAGTGCAGCCACGACATGCTGTTTTATATGTGGCAAAGTGACAACATTGCAAATAGAATTAATTGTGCACTACCTGAGTAATTGTGAAAAAAGTTTTTTGTGAAAAAAAACTTTATGTTTTGAAGTTTTAAAGCAGTTTGTGAAGGCAAGATGCATTATGCTGCATTCATATTACCTCAGAAATGGGACCTCGCTGAGTTTTGGAGTAGGAATTCCAAACTTGGAGTTTTTGGTTGTTTGAAATGATTAATTAATTAGTACTTTTAATAATTTCAAATTTCGAATTTAGTTTTTCATTGTTCATATCTTTCCAGATGTTTGGTTTCCATAAGCCAAAGATGTACCGCAGTCTGAATGGGTGCTGCATCTGCAGGGCGAAATCCTCCAGCTCTCGCTTCACAGACAGCAAGCGCTATGAGAGAGACTTCCAAAGCTGCTTTGGGTGAGCTTATGTTCCCTTCCTGATTACAGCCAATAGGTCAAAATGCTTCATATGCAGCTTAGACTTAATCATATTTGAGTTGAATTGTGAATTGATTGTGTGTAATACGAATGAATCAAATGATACAAGTAATTCTTATATAACGACTTGGTGAAGTTGAATAAAAATTTTACATGCTCTGATGGGTGTGTCATTATTACCATGAAATCCAAACACAGTTAAAAGCTGTCAGGATGCACATTTACACTCTGTGGTCTGATGTGTGGTCTACTGCAGCCTTTGCGAAACACGCTCTGGAGAAATTTGTAACGCTTGTGTCCTACTGGTGAAACGCTGGAAGAAGCTTCCGGTCGGCTCCAAAAAGAATTGGAATCATGTAAGCAAATCTAACTCCTCCACCCCAGTGTATGACTGATCAGTTACAAGGGATTAAAGGTCATTCATCATGTGATTATGATTATATAAAACGAAGTGGCTGTTTGTTTCATCATGAACTCTGGTGATCCGCAGGTGGTGGATGCACGAGGTGGACCCAGTCTGAAGATGACTGTGAAGTCTAAGAAGGTGAAGCCTCTGTCTAGACGAATCAGGCCGAGTCAGATTTGCAGAGTGCAGAATGAACTGAAAAGAAACAGTGAGTGCCTTATGATTGTTGAATCTGGATTGATAGAACAATGTAATAACAATATCATGATAAATTATACCACTGTATGCTCTTCTGAGATCAATTTTTGTGATTCATGATTTCTTTAAAAAAAATTGAAACGTGTTTTTTTTAGATTAAACCAGTATAACAATTTTTTTTATATTGATCACAAAAAAGTGATCATACCTTGATCATGGGAAAATTCGACTTTCAATAATTCTATATATTAGATCGCTTTTAAAAACAATTTGTTTAATCAAATATACCTAGAAATGGGCTTAATTGTATATTCATTTAACTATGAATCTTACTTTAACATTTTGTTCAAAATAGTTACATGGTAAAGCACTTAATTTTTTACAGATTTTTTTTTTTTTTATCATATTCTATATATTTCTCTCTATATATAATCCACTGTTCATTAACACACTTATCTATAGCATTTAATTAGTGCTTGGATACCATCAAAGTAGTTTTCTCAGCACACCAGAGTCTAATAGTACTGCCTGCTTAATGTTGAAATGCTGGCCTCCCAGGAACTCCTTTAATGGCCCAAACATGTGGAAAGGTCAGGACTGTATGATGATGTGGCAGTATTTCCTAACCGAGTTCCTTTAATGTGCAACTGATGTTCAGGAATGATTGTGTGTACAGTTCTTACAAACAGATACATCTTTTCTGCAAGCTGGCAACAAATGATCGATTTTTAAGAATCAGGCGATCCACTTTCTGAATGGTCACAGGAATGGCCGGGATCGTCATTAACGGACATATAGCCTTCTTTAAAACGTTTGCACCATTTAAGTGATTTGCTGCAGCTAAGAGTCTCATCAGCATCATGATGTGCTTGAAGTTTCCTGTAAATTACAATCACTTATGCCTTTATTCATGAGAAATTTCATCACGAGTCCTGGTTTGATTTGAACGCCCCTCATATTATGTACATTTTAATTTGAAAATAGTTTTAAATAGAAATGAGATGTCTTTTTAGACATTATAGAAATATTTTATTTAACATGTATTCTATAGCTTGATATTTATGAATCTGTATAATTATTGACATGGTGTGTTGTAGAAATCCCACTGACAAACATGAGCTGTTTTTGTCCTATCACTTAGTATTAATCTTTGTAGGCAAAAGATTCCATTAAACAACCAGTTTACCACCGTTTTAGAAATATATGTGAGAAAGTAAAGTGTATTGATGAACAAACTTTTTAAGGAAACCTTTTGCTTAGTGAATTCAGACGGCCCTGCTTATAGTTTACTTCTGAGTTGAGGATCTGTTTTTCCTGAGTTACACAGTGTAACAAAGGTTTTAGGGACGTGGCTGCAAGCTGGTGCTGTAAAAGTGTCAACATGATAACGGTAATGTTGATCGATCTTTCTGTCCAGACTCTGATGCTCACAGCACCACCTCAAGTGCTAGCCCCGCCCAGTCTCCCAGCTACAGCAACCAGTCAGATGAGGGCTCTGACTCCGAGCTGGCTCCCGGCTCCACCCGCTCCCCAGTCTTCTCCTTCTTGGACCTGACCTACTGGAGAAGGTGTGCATTAATGTTTGTGCCATAATGCATGTCTGTTCTAACAGGAGAGACGAATGAATTTAAATACAATCTGTGTCTCTACAGGCAGCGTGTGTGCTGTGGCATCATCTACAAAGGCCGCTTCGGAGAAGTGCTCATTGACCCACATCTGTATAAGCCTTGCTGTCAGAAGAAACAGGAGCAGGGGCCTGAGGAAGAGGAGGATGAGCACGAGGAAGAGGACACTGAGCTGGAGAAAGAAGAAGGACAGGAGAGCCAGAGCATGCTGGCATCACCGCTTACACGGCCCGACACTCCGCCTCTGCCTCTCAAAACTGAGGGAGAGGAGGAAGAGGAGTGGTGACTGGAGTGTGAACTGATTGGCCTTTTTTACGGGGTTTGAGGGCTTGTGTGGTCTTTAGGCACCCGTAAAAGAAATTCTACAATCCAAGAGCAGCTGGAACGTTTAGTCTGAGGTGGGATGAACAAGCTTAATGTGTGGTTTTTGTGCACTCAACACTCACATATTTGTGTAGTTTTATTTTTTTCTACATCACCCTTACTATATATGTTTAATTCCCCATACTTATGAGACTTTATGTGTGTGTACTGTATAGTGAGTTACATTTTTGTTGAACTCTGTTCCTGGTCAGTATGCTGGATTTTTCTATACAGTGTGAAGAAAAAGAATCAAGTTGTTTTTAGTAAAGGGTTTTATTTAAATGTTTCAGCAGTGGTGCAGCGACCTTTGACATTTATAACGAGTTTCTTTTCCTATTCATTTGTCTTTTTTTCATAATGATGCAGAACTCGTGCTGCATTTTACTAAAGGTCCGCTCAAGCCCGAGTTCAGCAAGTGTCATCAAATGAACATGGCCGCTGGGAGCATGAACAGTAAACAAAGCAGCACGTCTTACCTTTAAAGGTGTTGTAAAGTTTGTACAAGTATTATCTCTAGATCCATCAACACACAGGCACATCCACTTGTTGAATCTAGAACACGGACTCTAAGGTTTTAGGGTTTGAGGCGTTCAATTAGCCGACTCGTTCTTCCGAGCTAAGTCAAATGCAGCGGCACTTCCATCACAAGTTCTCCTCCTTCTATCCTGACCTCATATATCCCAGGTTAGTGTTTCAGCACACCCTTATTCCGCGCTCAGCATGACTGCAGTGCTGAGACAAGCTAAGCAATGGCCAGCCAAACTGTTTTCTATCTCCCCGTGTGTAGTTGTGTAAATATGTAGAGCTCCACGTCCTCAGCAATATCCACATCATGCATGAAATCAAAGCAAAGCCGTTTTATCCTGATGAGAATCCGCATGAATCTTGCACGGCCTTTTTGATTGGTTTTTGTTCCTTTATTTATCTCACGGGTTTGTTTTAACCAGGTTTTGATACAACTCTAATAAATAAATATACATATACATAAATATATATATATATTTTTGTAGGGAAAACAAAAGAACATAAAAAAAAATAAATCACAGTAATGGCAATGTTGTGCTCTAAGATGTCAATTTTTCAAATGTGGAATATATCTTCAGTTTAGCCAAATACAAAAAAAAAAAAATTTTGATACAAAATCAAGTCTTATTTATTTACTTAACTGACACTCATTTTTACAAATAGTACCTCCTGTCTTCAGTCTGCTTTTGTAAATATTGTACTGAAAGTTATACCCTATTTTTAATGTTATTTTAATGTTTTGTAAGGACTTGTTTTTTCCCACTCTGTGTGTCTTGAGGGTGAAATGGGAGGTGGCTTAGTTCAGATTCTTGTAAATTTTGTTCTTGTGGTTATTTTGTTCAAGGGCATTTTTTTTCCTCTTCCAATTTTCAATTTTGTATCAATAATGCTGAAAGCTCCTGAGCACGTAATGTCCCAAAAGCTGTGATTTTATTTAATTTTTTTCCCTCCTTTTGGGAATAAGTTATTTATCTTGTTGAAATGAGTTACAAGCCGTGCCTGGGTTAAGAACACCTGACTTACAGACAGCTTGTGATTACTGCCATGAAGCCTATTATATTAAATATTAGAACTAATTAAAGAACTGGAAATAAAAAAAGAGATTGGAAACAGATGAAATGCAGTCGGTCATTGGAAAGGTTATCACTAGCATGTCCTGTATCATTATGTTTAAGATGTTAACACTTCCAAATACACACACATGTACATGAAAATGTGTTTTGTATGCAAAAATGTAAATATATACCTTTTGCTAGGACAAACATTTGACTGACTGATACGTAACATGAACTGTACGTTCGAAGTTGCCTACAAATCTGATAAAAAGACAAGATTTAGTAACCTGGGGACGGTCTGTATTTATCTTGTGGCAATGAGTTATTTATCTTGAGCGAACAAGTTAATTATCTTGTAGAAGTTATCTCATGCGAATACATTAACTTATGTGTACAAGTTAGTTAATTTTTTTTGGGGGGGAAGCTGCTATCTTTTGGACAAGATATTTATGTTGTGGAAACAAGTTGCTTATGTTTTGGAAAGTTATCTTGTGCATGCGAGTTATGTTGTAGAACCGAGTTGATATCTTGTGCATACTAATTATTTATCTCGCCATACGTTATCTTGTCTGTTATTCCTCTTGTCAGAACGAGTTATTTATTAAGCCCTATCATTTGTAATTATCTTGTTCGTTCAGGTTAATGATCTTATGAGCACAAGTTTTCTTGTTAACTTGTGGGGGAAAATCTATTGTTGTAATTCATTTACATTGTTGGAACAAGTTATTTATCCTGTGCATACAAGTCAATTTTTGTGGGATCAAGGTGTCCCAGGAAAAGTAAGCTGAAACCAAATTAGCTGATCACATAAAGCAATTAAGGCCTTTATAACTTCAAATAGACTTTGGAAAAGTACAAATTTCTACTCTTCATACCCCATGGTTTCATGCAAAGTGTGCCTTTAAACCTGTGCTGAAAAACAGCTTGTTTCCACAAGGTAAAAAAAAATTCCACCTTTTGGGACTTTATAGGTTCTGTAGAAAAGTCCTGTTTTACCCAAAAATGTCAGTTTTGTGTTGATTTGTAGGTGTTTTTTCTCTTAATGTAATGCACATCGGATACGTTGTTTTCTTCATATTTTTCATCCATGGTTCCTTTTTAAAAGACAGCACTAAAGAGCAGATGAGACTGAATCCTCCATAGGCAATAGAAACATTTCAGAGGGACACATGGTGTGTCAGATACGAGGGAACAAAAAACCCTTTTAGACAAAATTATTTGTTTTGTTTCTTTCTTTTTTTCCTGTCTTTGGTAAATGAGTGTTTTGATCAGTGTTGGCAGCTGTCACTTTGTTATAACAAAATAAACTGTATCTCTGCAGGATTTCCTGTTTTAGCCATGATCATGTATTTCTGTTCTTTCTCAACTTGTCCATAATGCTCGGTTTTCTGTAAATAATTTAAGATATTGAACTGAATGCTTATAATATTCATTCTGTTATTTATTTCATATTTATTTGCATCACCTTACATTATTCACTCTAAAATATTAAAGGAAGACACATCACCAGACAAACTATGGTTTTCCACAGATTTCACAGGTTTAACACATTGCGCAACTGTATTTGATCTGTTTTTTTTTTTTAATATATATATATTATTTTACTTTTTTTCCAATTCAGGTCAAATTATTTCCAGTACCTGCCTGTTACTTTGCTTCAGTTTCTTCTCTCAGTTGTTTGTACTCTACAGGCATGTATTGTAGCTATGCACTTTGTATGAACCTTGTTAGAAAAAAAATCTGAAGCAGGTTTTGTATTTTTTACCTACTCCTACTTTTTACTTGTATCTCAATAAATGTAGCTTGTGATGTTATTAGTTTTGCTTGTTTTTGTGGAAAGTCTTGTGGTGCGTGTGATACTTTACTTATACAGTACAAACACTACTTGCATAAAAAGATAATGTTCAAACATTTGCATGTCATTGAGTGGAACAAAACTTCAGTTTTAAAAGAACTTGCTTGCAGATATTTTTACAGACTGACAAAAGGCTCAATAATTCACTAAAATTAGGCTACTTTTTTCATTTTTCCTAAAAACAACAAAAAACTGGAATAATATTCAAATCAATTCAGTATGTTGGCCTCTAATAGATGAAATGTTGTATGCATATGGCTTTGGTAAACATGGATTTAGTTAAACAAATTGTCAATTTATTTAGTTTATTTCTCAATAATTTTGTTATGGTTAGGTAAACATTTACCTTTAGCTTCATATAGTTTAATGTGAAATAAGACCAAGCTCTAGCTGCTAGAACCATTGCTTAGTTGACACTATTCCTTTCCAACTTGACTTGATCTTCTCGATACACTTGGTCATAACTTCATTTTAGCAAATTTTTGGCAAGTGTTTGGCTCTTATTTTCAGTTCAGCCCTGTACCTGACCAGTTTCAGAGGAATGCTTTTGTTTAAGCCACACAGTGAAGCGGCGTTCCATGAGTGCTGATATTTATAATAACTGAACTGGGTGGGATGTTTCACTGTGTGTAGCACTCCGCTTGCATGTGTTCACCACATTAAACTCCACTTCCTCGGTTGAAACTATTACTACAGTAGAGTTTTTCACATCATCAACTGACATTACAAATGATACTTTTAGGAATATACTTTGTTGCTTGGAATATAAAAGATTAGCAGATAAAGATGAAAAAAGTGAACCCAGTTGCACTAGAAGCACAATAAATCTGAATGGACCATTGAGCTAACCAGCCAGCGAGCTAAAGAGAATAGGTTCTTCAGGATCTGTTTTCTGTAGCAGAGGAAAACCAAACAGAACATGTTGGCCATATTGTGTCTGTAATGTCACTTGATATTAATTTCTTGTTTACAAAACTACTATATAAAAGTAACATTGCAATACCTAAATTTGAACTCTTCAAATGTCAACAGATACATTACAGAACTTACCTTAACACTGACAGCACTTCAATATTGAATGGTAATTTTTTTTTATCATTTTGTTGCTGATAATATTTTACCAAACCAGTGCAATGATAAGAAGGATATTGCTTTATCACGTTAATCAGTATGGTGTACTTAGTTACTTTACACTGGTCAAATAAAAAGGTGCATTCATTCAGTCTCTTTTAGCTTTGATTACAGCACACAATGTGGTGGCCAGTTCATGTGTGAAAATGATTCCTCATGTTCCCAGAAACATTTTTTCACAGTTTGAGTCCTGCAATATTCCTGTGCCATCAGGGAATAACAATTCCATAGATGTGATAACCTGGTCAGTACATTCAGGTCATAAGCTGACTTCATTTTATTGCTACATAACATTGCTGAGCCTAGACCGGAGCAACTGAGGGCGTTTTCACACTGCGGTCCCGGATCCGTTTCCGAGTACACTTGGCCCCGGGACCAGTTGATTTTTGTCTGTGAGAATGGAATCGTTCCGAATCGTTCCGCGCTCGGGAACGAATCCCTGGACCGATTGCAGAGGTGGTTTCGGGAACGATTCACACCTTCCCGAGAACGGAAGGCGGGACATAAGTACATGCTCGTGCTCAAAAGAGGAAGTGACGTAATTCCAGTTCGACTCTGTACACCAGGGGTCTCAAACTCAGTTCCTGGAGGGCCGCAGCCCTACAGAGTTTTGTTCCAACCACAATTAAAAACACCTGATCCAACTAAACAGGTCATTAAGGCTTATTTGAAAACTACATGGTATGTATGTTGGAGCAGGTTTGGAACAAAACTCTGTTGGGCTGCGGCCCTCCAGGAACTGAGTTTGAGACCCCTGCTGTACACAAACAAACGTGGCTGCTGAAGAATCTATGTGAAGTAATGCCGAAGTATAGCATTTGCTAGAAGCGACCCCAGATCACAACACTGCCTCCAGGGGCTTGCATCATGGCACTATCCATGATGGCTGAATGGCTTTACTCCCTTCCCTTCTTACGCTTCTGACAGAGCCATCACTCTGGAAGAGGGTCAGTCTGAACCCATCACCCCACATGACCCTTTTCAATCCCCCCGAAGTCCAATCTCTATGCTATTTAGCAAATTGCAACCTAGTCTCGCTAACAAGCTCCCACTAACCTCTAGCTGTCTCAATCCTGTCAGTTCTCATCACATTGTGTGTGTATGGAAATTTCACTTACTTTCACTGTTAAACATAGCTGTACTTTTTACTGTTGATTTATTTATTCATTCATTTATTTTGTTGTACCATGCAACTTCACCAAGTCTTTAAGTGATCGCCGTTCATTGATTTTGTTCGACTCAATTTCTTCCCCAAAGTTGACGGTTCAGCATTATCCTTCCAGGTTTTTGATAATGCGTCGAAGTGTTCTTCAGGATCAAACTGGACTCCTTTTAATTTTAATTTTAACACATCTCCTGTTACACTGAACTTCCAGTACACATTATTATTCTGATCAATCTCTGCTATCCGTTGTCACCCAGATGAGGATGGGTTCCCTGTTGAGTCTGGTTCCTCTCAAGGTTTCTTCCTATTACCATCTCAGGGAGTTTTTCCTTGCCACCGTCGCCCTCGGCTTGCTCATCAGGGACGATCTTATCATTTTGATTCACACACATTGCATAAAAACTTACTTCTTTTTATTGTGTAAAGCTGCTTTGCGACAATGTCAATTGTTAAAAGCGCTACATACATAAAATTGACTTGACTTGTTCTTAATCCACCCTGTTCCAGTGATTTAAAATGTCCTTAATTGTTTTCTTTGCTTGATGCAGCACAATAATTTGACTCTTCTGAAATAGTGACTTTTTTTTTTTTTTGTCAGACAGTGTATGTATATCCCTAGTACAGAAGTTGGCCTGTTTTTCAGGGATGTTGATCCTTTTGGCCTTTCACATGCCGCACTCAGGCTGTATCGCGCGCAGCTTCGATTAGCGTCATGACGTCGTGATTGCTCTCGCAGCTGCCGAGATTCCCCTGATGAGAGTGCATAAAAAGGTGAGCGGAGGCTCCCACTTGCCCTCCTGTCAGCAGCTGCCGTTTCTCTCTGTCTCCCTCTCTCTCTTTTTCCCCCCACCTCCTCCCCAATCAAGCTTGGTTTCATTTTTCCTCTTATCCACTCAGCTCTGAAAGGCTGCACTCACAGCAGGAGAGACGCATGAGGTCAGTCAGTATTTTTTATTTCTACCTGCATTGTGATGGTTATCACTCGGAGGCCTTCAGATGATGATTATCTCCATGAGGGAGTGAATGCAGATCCGATCTGTGCGTTTTTCCCCCTACATTCTGGGTGTTGGCACTGGGGACTGCTGTGCATTTTGGCTGCAGTTTGATGAAGATGCTTCTGGAGCTTGCACACTTTCTGCTTAGTCAGAGGCACAGAAAGTTCCTGTCTCATGACACATTGACTCAGTCAGTCAGCATTGGTGCAACTCATGTAACTTTTAAAATCACATTTCTTTCACTAGCTTTTTTCTGTCTGGGTGCCATTATTTTTTTCCATGCACCATCATCAAATGCATTGTCACTGTGAAGAGTGAATGTTCAAACTAGGTGGGCTGTAAAGCATGACTTAGGTTATTTTTTTTTTTTTCTAAATCCTTTACTAAGGTCCAAGCTTAGCTTGATGAGTATTCCTCTGCCTCACAGCCACTGGTCTAAGGGTTTCCTTGAACATTTCCCTGCGGTAGTTAATGCCTGACCAGCATGTCTCCTCTTCTGCTCTAGAGAGATACGGACAATGGTTCAGCTGTTCCCGTCGCAAGGCTCAGATGCCACCGTTCTCCCAGGATCGCTCGATGAAGCGAAGGCTGGGCCAGAAGGCAGCCCGAGTGCTGATTCTCCACGTGCTTTCACAGCCCTGCAGCTCGCCCTCAACCCCTCTGGCGCTATCTACCATGGGTACGAGACCTACATCGAGGACGGGCTTATCTGTCTTCGGCACAAGATCCGCAACATTGAGAAAAAGAAGGTGGTGGATCACTAATGCCTCCTGTCTTCCTAATTACTTTTTGTTGATTTGTGGCTGAACACTGTTTCCATGTCATGCAGCTCAAGCTGGAAGGCTACCAAATGCGGCTAAAGAACGGGGAAATGCTCAATCGAGATCAAATGGTGATTCTTTTCTACTTGATTTTAAACAAATTAAAAATTTTCTGGCTCTAAAATGTTTTTTGCTCCTTTTTCAGGATGCAGTAGGGCGGTACGAAGAAGTGGTCCACAACCTGCAGTTTGCCAAAGAGTTGCAAAAGACTATTTGTGCACTCACTCAGGATGTAAGAGTCTTTTTCTTGGGGGGAAAAAAAGCTTGATTTTGGATTTCCTCTTTCAGTGTCTTTCATTGAAACTTGTCATTATTAGCTGTTGAAGGCTCAGAGGAAGGCCATGCGGAAAGAGCAGGTTCAAAGGGCTGAAACCGAACAGAGGCGATTGGCTATGATGCTGCAGGTGCAGTATGTCCTTTGTAGTCTCGAGAGGCACGAGATCAGGAAAATCTTCGACACGTGTGAACATGCTCGCTACCTGTCTGCAAAGGATGTTGAGAAGCTGCTGAACCTGGCTTCATTATTAGCTTGCAAAAGGGATGAGGGCATGAGGTGTGTAGAAGCTGTAGAGCGGTTCCTGTAAAATCTTTCGCTGCATGAAGAATGTCAGGATTGAAGTTTTTAGCAGATTATAGTCAACCTTGTCTTTGTCCCTGCAGTTTGGAGGATCAGATGGAAAAGGCCTCTTTCGTTTACCTGGACCTGCTGGATGGCAAAGACGAACCAGTCGCTGGCTCGACATGTGCGTTCCTGCTGCTCCCCCCCCCCTTATAATGATTGATGAATCACACTATTATAATGTAATGATGCAATGGTTGTTCATCCTTCATAATGTAAAGTTGGGAATATTTAAGACATCTCTTCTGCAAAATACTGGTTTGAAAATTCTCTGCTTGTAGTGAGTGCTCAGTCTGTAGTGTAAAACAAGGTTGGAGGGGTAAGCACATAACCATTCCAGATTTTTGTTTGGATGTTTGAGTCGTCTTGTTAAATGCTGTGGTCTGAACTTCCTGGTAGGGGCAACCATGTTTGGACTAACAAACTTGGTGCCTTCTGATAAGAAACATGACCATCTACACTAAATTTTAAAGCTTTTAATTTAAACCACATTTATTTAACAAATATCACTTGGGTGCATGTGTACAAACAAAAAAAAAATTCTATCTAATTTTGGGACATGGACATTTTTAGAAATGTGAATCATCCCAGCTTGTGTTTAAGGGCACTTTAGTAAGTTGTGTAGTTCTTATTTGCACTTAAGGTTTTTTTGCACTTGTGATAATGTATACTTAAAATAAAGTATAAATGCACATTCCTTTGCAAGATAAATGCCTCAGGGAGAAACTGCTCCGACTGGTCGACTCTGGTTTATTCGATCACCTCCCAGAGCCTAAAGAAGATCCAAAGAAGAATGATGAACAAAAACCTGATGTTTCATCTACATCAAACACCCTCCCTGGTAAGGCTCATGTTGGATGCACAGTAGTATACAAGCATCTTGAAGGGTTGTTGTGTGAGCTGGTCTTTTTTTTTTTTTTTTTGCAGAGGTGGTCAGTTTGAACTCTGTCGATCTGGCTTCAAGGCAGGTAGGAACTTGCTTAACTAACTACAATAGATTTCTTATCTTGCTGCTTTTTCTCTTTTCTTAGGATGTCCCCTTTAACCTTGCTAGATCAAGTCATGGTGTATTTTTCCTGTTCTTTGCACTGAAGTGTGTCAGTAACTTTAGAATGATGCCAGTTTTTAAACAGACGCTACATAACTGAGGGCGACCTCACAGGCCCTAGGCAGAGCGACGACATGAACGTGCAGTCACCGAACTGGAAGGTGGAGTTCTTGGCCCATAAGGAACAGGAACCACCAGACTCTTGGGATGTGGAGGTTTCTGATCCATCAGTATCTTCCACAACAGGGTTACAGAAGCCTTGGAAAGGAGCAGCAGGGTTCATCCCCAAAACCATGGTCACTATGAAGTCTGGTGTTGAAACCAAACAGGTTGCCCTTGATTCTTTTACTCTTCCAAGTGCAAGATTCCATGTGGAATCTGCCAGTTCGTTGCCTGATCAAATCTTGTTTGTATTTAATATCTTAGAAACGGCAGAAGAAAATTAAAGGAAGCCAGGCCTCCAAATCTGTAAGTGTTCCAGATAAGTGTTTCTTTTTAGTTGTAGTCATATTTTCACAAGCATGTAGTAATTCTCTGCTTCAATAGAACGGGGATGTTAAGAAACCCGTATCCGTGGAGGTGTTTAACTCGCCGTCCTCTCTGGCTAAAGATCCGGCCTTGCGCAGACAGCAGCTGGATAATCTCATGGATCAGATCACAGGCTCCTTCAGCTTTATTCAGGTACACATCAGCACTGCATGCTCATTCTCCTTTAATTCTGCCTCCTTTACTTTGTTATGGTATTTATGACCTTTTTTAAAAAAAAAAAAGTTTAAATGGAACCAATTTTCAGACTGTCCTGCTTGGTGACTTAAAAATAAAGTCTATTGGATTTACACATGTTTTTCAATATGAATAGTTTCAGGAATATAAACAATTTCAGAAAACCTCTTTAATCTCATTCAGGACTCTTTGCTGGATGGAGAAGCCGTGCTGGGTAATGGCCGAGCAAGAGGGCTGTGCCTGTCTCCGGTCTCCTCTCCTCTGGGTAAAGCTCTCTGCAGAATGGATAACTGATTGTGATGTGCTGAATGTCTTGCAAGTGACTGAGCAGTGTGATATCTGAAGCTTGTTTGTTTTACAGCTCCAAGAGAACCGAATATACCAACTGATCTCCTGCCTCCATCTCATAATGTAAGAGTCCACTTTATTATTGTAATTACTGTATTTTTAAATTGCAGTACTTTTTTTTTTTAGGTTTTTGATATTTGTGTTGTGTTCATGTCAGTCAACTCCTCTTCATGGCCACCAATGTTCTGAAGACCCCCAAAGCACTCTGACCAATGGTGATCAGATCACAAACCCCTCTGACCTCAAGCTCAACACTCAAGATGAGCCACATGTAAGCCGCTCCGTCCAGTTTTGTGACCCTGCTATTTTGTGAAAAATGGGGCTTTCCTCACTTACATGTGATGCAAGAAGGATGAAATGAATGAATGGGTTTTTGTAACAAATTGCTCTTTGGTTTTAGGTAGAACAAGAAAAAGGTTTCACATCTCCACCTCTCTACTGCAGAGAGTCGTGCATCTCTGCACCTTGTGAGAAAAAGAACTCCAAACAGGTCTGTGTGTACGGATGACGTGTCCCCTTACACTATATATAGGGTTATTCCAGGCACCTGGTCAAGTGGATCAAAATGTTAGCACAGCCAGAATGCAATTTTTTTTTTTTTTTTTTTTGAAATTCAATTATTTTCTGTAGGGTTCTTTTAGAGATTTTGCCCCAAACACCATTTAGAATACTGAAAAGCTACATTTTGGATTCGGTGGACCCACATCTATATCATATCCATGTAAGATGAAGCAGGAAGCCAAGTTGGATGGCTTCCCCAGTCTGCCCACCATATATGCTCCTGGACAAAAACGTTGTGAATTATTTTCTTAAAATGTTCAGTTTTTTTATTTTTTAATATTGCAAGGCTTATGTATATGAGCTCAAGGATGCATATGATTGATAAGAGTGGGAAAGGCAAATGTTTTTGTGCATGTAACTTGACACTTCTGATATGATGGGGAAATTTATCTATGAATGATGTCTTAATCTGCCACAGGATGATTCAATGCATGTTATGCATACATCTGTGCAACAGGTAGGAAAGCAGCCCCTTTCTAATGGAGACATACCCTCGACTGTTCTGCCACAGTCCTTTAGCACGCCACCCAGCAGACGATCTCTACCTGCAACTAGCACTGCATCCTTCAGCAGCCTGCACTCTGTGAGTGTATTTATAAGAGTTTGCATGTTTTTAAATGACATCCAAGTGCTCAAGTCTGTCTGTCTACTTCAGGTCTTCAGCGTGGATGCTCCAATCACCAGGGGCTCCGAGCTGAAAACTGATGAAAGCGGGTTTTTGGGTCTGAGCTACAGTACAGCAAGCACTCTGAGCCGCTCCACCGCTAGCACCCAGACTCCGCCGGAGCTCAGCCTGCAGCAAGATGACCGGCAGATGGGTAATCCAAAATAAAAAGAGGGGGGTGGGTAGATTTGAAATGAAATGCATTACTTGGCCATGGTGTTGTACACACTTTGGATTGTTTGATCTAGGTGACTTTGGGGTTTCAGTGTAGATATTTGTTAAAAAAGGCGTGCGCCATGTGTGATGGATTTATGTGCAATATTTTTCTTTCTTTTTTTTTTTCCCCATTATCTATCCAGAGAGTGCATACCTGTCAGAAAGTGACATCAGCGCTACCAGTCAGGTTTATTCATCTCCTGGGCTGAATTCTGGCCCTCAAGCTCAATCTAGTCTGGTCCAGCATTATTACCCTCGCAATACACTCAGAGGTATGACACACGGTGCAAGAGGACTCTCTCACTCCTCACTCCGTTCACCTGGGGCTTCCAGAGGTATCTTTGTTTTTCTATTTTTTTCCTGTTTTTTCAGTCTGTTTAATAAATGCTTTATTTACAAGGAGTGTTCAGGTCAAACTGGGACTTTTGGTTGTTCAGAATAACACAATTCTGAGTAAAAACTACACTTAAACATTACACTAATGGTTTAATGTCTTGGCCTGGATAGTCATTCATGGTATGACCTTCAAAACATTTGCACCTTTCCAATGTTTTTGTGATCAATTCTGATCACCAAACCGCGCCTGAAGTCTTCTGTAAAAGTCGATTGGTTTTACACCTTCATTTCTGATGAATTTCAGTTTTACTTGAATGCCCCTCACTTCACTGGTTGAGACTTTCTTAAAAGGGCCAGGATTCTAGTGCTGCTGGCCTGGATAATTATGATTTTTCTTCTTTCTTTTTTTTTCTCTCTTACTGTGAATTTCACAGGAGGCTTTGAGGTACACAGAGCAAATGTACGCGCTCCAGGAGGAGGCTTTAGTTCCCAGACCCACCGTGAGACTGGATCAGTTCTGTATACCTCACAGGTAAGAGACATCTGATTTTCCTCACTCAGCTTTTGATTTCATGTAGAACAACTTGGTTTTGATCATCTCTTTAAATATTTGTTAGGAAAATGGGTATCAGACGAGTCATAAACGCACCGGAGGGACGGCAGCTCGGAGGAACAGCTCCGTTGGTACATCAGTTGGTTATTTCTCAGCTTTGCCATTCTTGGAAGGATTCTGGATCAATCTAAATACAGGTCAAATTTCTTGTGTGTAGCAGGTTGGAGCGACTCCTCTCAAGTGAGCAGCCCAGACCGCGAGGGTGCATATATAATAGACTCGGCTCACGGTGACTCTCTGACCATTACGACCTCTGCGATGCCCTTAACTGGACCTCCTCCTCACACCTTGATGCCTGTTTACCCGCAACTTCGTGTTGCCTTTTCAGCTGCTCGTGCCACGAACTTGGCGCCAGGGACTCTGGACCAACCCATTGCTTTCGACCTGCTCCACAGCAACCTTGGCAGTGCGTTTGATGCATCGTCTGGCCACTTTTCTTGCCCTGCGGCAGGCACGTACGTCTTCTTTTTCCACATTCTTAAGCTGGCCATCAGTGTGCCGCTTTATGTCAACCTGATGCGCAATGATGAAGTAGTGGCTTCAGCGTACGCCAACGATGGCGCACCCGACCACGAGACGGCCAGCAACCATGCCGTCATGCCTCTGCGTGTTGGCGATCACATCTGGCTTCGCCTTCACCGTGGTGCCATCTATGGCAGTAGCTGGAAGTATAGCACCTTCTCGGGCTTCTTGCTTTACCCAGATTGATTTATTCTATAGTCTCTTCTTGTACAGGCACTTGCACTGGGATGATAATTTGGATCTGTTAGCTTGCCTCTGCTAAATCACACTCCTTGCACATTTCTCACCACAAAGTAGCATTACGTAGATGTGGCAACATTTTCGTGTCCGCTCATTCTGATGACTGTTGATCTTCCGGCTTGCGGGCACCTTTCATTTTAGATGCTGGAGCCATTCACCTGATGCCATGTCTGCTAATTGTGCCTTTTCTTTCTGGTTACTGAGCACTTGAATGGCTTGTATGAATGTAGAGTAGTTGATCTGAATACTTGACATGTTGAGCACTTTCAAAAGTGGCACTGTGACTGTGTGTTGTGGATGTACAGTAATGCTGATTGCCAATTAGGCAAACAAACCAAATGGTTCCTCTTGTGCCTGAATAAAAGATGTGCAAACTCACTCTGTTTCCTGATTTTGCAGTGTCTGTTGTGTTTCGTTAAAGCAGAAGAACCGAATCACAAAAGTGAACATATGAGTTACAGGGAACTTTTTGCTCAAGTTCCCTTTGCTTTATACTGAACGTTTAGGTTTAAACGCAGCATTAACGTTTTATGTACTATGTGAACTGGAAGGAGGCTTGGTTTTCAGTTTGAGTGTACAGTATTTGCTCCTTAAAACGGTCATCCTGAATAATTCCACCAGGGGGCGGCCTCCTCCAACACTCACAACCTTGGCCAAAAGTTGTTGAGAATGAAGTACTTTGCTTCAGTGTTTTTTTTAGATCTTTTTGTCAGATGTTACTATGGTATACTAGAGTATAATTGCAAGGATTTCATAAGTGATCAAGGCTTTTATTGAGAGTTACTATGTCTTATGCAGAGAGTCGATATTTATAGTGACTCCTCTTTCTCCAAGACCTCTGCAATTCACCCCGATATGCGGTCACTCAACTTCTGGGCCACATCCTGACTGATGGCAGCCCATTCTTGCATAATCGGTGCTGTTCAGTTTAATCAAGGATGTGTCAAAGAAGTCTCAATGATGCAGATGCACACATTCCCAGATCATGAGCGCTCCATCATTCTGGGCTTTAGTTTCATGAGCGAACTCGCCGGTGGTCACTGTGCATCCAGTGCAAGAGCATCTACAGGAAGAAGTGCTTAGTCTATGCTTCACTTCAAAATGTTCTGGTGTTTGTTTCCCGATAGAAGAAAAACTAAAATAGCATTATCTTTAGTCAACGTGGGATAGAGACCGGGGCAGATGGAGAGGATGTTGAAATTTGTTTGAGCTCCAGTCAGTTTGTTCCTCTGACCTTTTCTTTCTCTTTCCACTAGCACTAACGGGCCATGGAGCTTTACCAGCTTGTCTATCAAATGTGTGCATGATTTATTATGAAATATTTTTAAAATTAAGCAACATGGTGGTTTTTAAGACCTTGAAAAAGACATCAATTTAATTCTGCTAATATAAAATCCTTTATAACATGTTAAAAGGCAGGGTTTCCACCCATCTCGTGTGCAAGAACAGGAGGTTGATGGTGTCTTTGTGTGTGGTGGGAAGGGAGTTGTTTTCTTTTAGCAACAAACGGGCCATTTCTTCTGCCTGTAGCAATAAAACAGGACAGTCAGCTGTCCCAATCTGTCTACATCAGTTCCATGCTGCTGGATGCACATTTCTATCCTGTTCCACTTCAACCCTGCTTGGTGTGGACCTGAGAAAGTACCATTTTGCACATATTCACCATGTGGTTACTTCGAACTTCTCATGTTGGTGACTCATAAGGGCACTTTGGTGAGGCATGCTGTGGTCAGTGAGATCAGCCACCGTAAACCTGATCTACTTAAGCTATTTATACTGGAATGCTCGAAGGTCAAAATGATATCAGTGTAGGCCGGGTAAATATGCATCTCTTATTAGATAAAATAAAAGAATGAGCATGAGGATTTACTGAAATCTGAGAAATCTTTTTTTGTTTGGTCTGATTTGTAGCTCATCTCTTCGCTTAAGTGTAATCCGATAACTGCTGGTATTTACTCTGATTAAGATATGTCTAGATTAAGCCAGTTTTGTCATCAACAACATAGACATGATGTGGTCTCCTGTGTGTGTGTGTGTATATGTATTATTTTTGCATTATTTTGGTCATTCGTTAGCAACATACTATCCAGTTACCCGTCATGAGTGGTGGATATTTTCCTATTCATAACGGCATTGTCCATATTGTCGATTTAACAAGTAATTTTACCCGTATGCTAACTGATCTAAAGCTCTAGATGGCCAAGAGTACATGTATCTCTAACCATCACATAAGTGACCCAGTCTGTGAAAGCGCAGCTGGAGTTATAGCATTTATTTGAGAGTCACTGTTTAAATACACTGTACAATCCTGATGTCATGGTCATTGATGCGTATACTCTTGGCCATATAGTGTGTATATTTTCACAGCCTGGGTCACATGTGCATTCTTTCCTTTCTTAAACATTTCCACAAAGTCAGAAGCGCACAGTTTTATAGAACGTCCTTGTGTGCCGTAGCATTACAGTTTCCCTTCACTAGAATTTAGAGGCCTAAACCTGTTCCAGCGTGACGCTGCCCCTGAAGACCTAGCTGAAGTGGAAGAGCTCGAGTATCCTGCACTGAGCCCTAACCTCATCCGCAATGAACATCTTCGGGATGAACTGGAACACCAGCTGCCCCCCAGCTGGTTAACTTGATTAACATTTTAACCGGGGCTTGCCCCAGTTTCCTTTTCCACACCAGTGACTTTTCACTATAAAGAGCTGACCCATATTCCCTTCATGATTTTGCTTATGACACTGTTTTGTAATGGTGGACAAAATTGATGTCTTTTGTAAGTTTCGAATCTCAGTTCACAGTATGAATGTTATTTTCATGACGGGTCAAAAAGTAATGCTTTACATTGCCTGGCCTGGGCTGGGCTGGCACCTCGGCTGGAGGGCTTAGGGGTAATTGCAGAACATGTGCAGTTCACTGTCTGTTAGCTTCTTCTACATTCCTTGTGTGTGTGGATGGAGAACATGTGTGTGGTGTTTGGGAACAGGAAGGAGCCTGTATGGAAATATTTCCGTGTGCATGACAGCATAACGCTGAGAGACTTTTAGAGCAACGTCAGAATTGTATGATGTGGTTTTTGGGTTTATATAAGTTATCTTGTATATATAAGTAAGATATATATATATTAGAGAGAGAGAGAGAGAGGTGTGTGTATGTATGGTGCCCTGTCATGCCAGGATAATGTGGTTATTTTGTATTTGGGAGTTGGGAGGAAACCCAGAGGAAGCTCAGTGCTGCATGCTGGAGTTGAGAGGTGGTGACATGATCCACCGAGCCGCTCGTGGTGCTTTTTGCCTTGTAAATTTTTGAGAGTGGTATTGTTAGACGAGTCACAAACAAGGCTGTGAATTTTGATTGCACACACACACATTTGTCCTTCAGTGCTGGCAGGAAGGAGTGACTGCTGAAGCACTTTGTTGTTCGGGTTCCCGACGTGTCGCCTTCTTGAAGTTTGACACTTACGGAGGCCCCTTTTGGACTGCTGTGTCCGGTGAGTCTTATGTAATGCGAGTGGCCGGTTGGTGGCTAAATATGTCACAGCCCTTAGAAGGTGTGTGTGTAAGATAGAGTGTAGTTCAGGGTGTGTAAGTGTAACCAGAGTGCGTTTCCGGCACAGGCTGGTTCTTATTAGAGCTGTGAGTTTATCCTGAGTTGATGATCAAGAACTTCTCTTGCGCATACACTCGACACACACCACCAGTTTATTTTTAGAATCCCAGTTCCTAGATCCTATGTGCATTAAGGAGCATTGTCTGCCACAGAGTGAATTGTGTATGGAGTGTGTGAACTCCTAATGCTTTCTGTACTCAAGTGTGGCTCTATGCGTCGTGCTCCTACAGGGCTGGCCTGCATTGCGTGGTTAAACTTTAAATTGGTGGTTGTGCACACCGTACTCCAACAGCCTGATCACACAACCTGGTAATCAGTGGAGAAATGAACGTTTCCCCCGTTTGTGTGTTTAGCCACAGACGCTGTGGTCATTATTCATTCATTGCCATTTGGAGAGAAAAAACAAAAACAAAAAAACAAACCAAAATCCCTGCAATTTCATCCTATTTTCTGTGGTTAGTTTTAAAATATGCCGTGATCAGAAAACTAGGACTGGGTCAATCGGTATTCTGTCACAATGAATAAGTCAATAATAAGATAACAGTCGTCTGTTTTATGGGTGTAATGGTGGATCTGCAGTCTGTCTTATGAAGGTGTCAAGCAGGCAAATCCTGTTCATGTGTTTTTCCTGCAATCTAAAATTTAGTATCAGCTGAATTCATAATGTGTCTGTGACTGGGTAAATGTTGCACCATAAACATTATTAAAAAAAAAATCTTTTGTAATGTGTCTGGTTGGCCCTTGTCATTATGTGAGTGTGTGTGGAGGCAATAGGCTGGTTCAGTCTCTGTACATGAGAGCAGTGACGCAAAACACTTGACCAATTTCAGCATTAACATATA
>QMIH01001965.1:24717-43451 GCA_003987875.1 Clarias batrachus
ATATATAATGTGAACATGCCAGACTTTTGTTTGTTAGCTGGTTGATGTTAATGTAAAAAGATGCAAATAAGACAAATCCACAAAATGCTTAATACACTACAAACAAACCAAACACACACAATACAATCTCAATGATCATGCGTGCGAGCATGAAAACATGCTGTACTAATCATCATGACGTCCCTTTTTAAAAAAAAAAAAAATATATAAAGTATTTTCTTAAATACAATGCACCGGTGGTTTATAAAAACAACCCTGTTACATGAATTGGAAGTGCACCAAAACCTTTTTCAAGTCATGCCTCGTAGCTAGCCAAATATATATACAGTCCTTTTGTTTTTGCTCTACACAGAAGACATGCTGGTTTGTGATCAAAAGATAAAAGAAACCACAGGTCAGAATTCGGATGTCATTTTCTAGTAGTTATACCCATGTTTATACCTATGCATTTTTTGTGATCAAAAATATAGGAAGAAGTTACTGACAAATTCTTGTTGCCTTCTTAAACTGAGAGTGTTCGAACCATTAATAGCTATAAATGTACAGTATAATCTTGGTTGAGTTCTGGGTTTCAACTGTGAGGACTGGATTTGTTAAGAAGGATAAACCAGCATGAAGACCAGAGTAAGTGGGATTAAGTAATACAAGTATTACTTAAGGAAATACAAGTAAGTGGGATTACTTGTATTGTAATTGTAAAGCCACTGAAGTTAAGAAAAGAAGAAAACTCAATCAGGGCCATTGAACAAGCATTGGACATAGCCAAAACAACAGTTTTGCCTTGAAGTAAAAGTACCAACACCCAGTCAGACACTATGGGCAATTTGGAAGCACTAATCAGGCTGCAGGGCATAAGTGTGTGTGTGTGGGGGGGGGGAGTGGTGGGGGACCGGAGTTCCTGGAGGAAACCTACCAAGCACAAACATGCAAACTCCACCCACACATTCACAGATGAGGAAGTAACACAGGAACTCCCAAGCTAGGGAACCGAACCCTACATGGGGTCACTTGATTTATGATTAGGGTCGTGAGAAAACTCAGAGACTCCTTATCTGTTTTAAAATTTTCACAAATTATTAGAAACGTTGTTCTAACTATGAAGGCATACATAGTATGTTTTTATTATGCATTATTCTAATCAGTTTGAGTCTTAACCTCTAATCTTATACAGTTAGTGTTAAAAATCCTCTAATGTAGCCTTCAGACCTAGTAAAGGGTCCATTTTCATACCAGTCTTCTGGATCTTTTTAGTTAAATTAACATTTTTTAATGTAAGGTCGATGTGAGACATAGCTCTTGCCAACAATCAAGATGATACAGAATGTTTTGAAAGAGGAAGAGCTTGTCAGTATGTTTAATATCAATAAGCATTAAACTGGATGGACAGTGAGGTTTTTAGTCCTGATGTCTTCCATCTAATGAATGCACATTTAACCCTTCAGATGCACATAAAATGTGTAGGCAGTATGTAGACAATGCCATACAGTCAGTCATGCAGCAAACCCCTCTGCTCCGTCCGAGGTTGTATCATGCCACCAGAGGTGGAAAGTAACGAATTACATTTACTCGCGTTACTGTAAATGAGTAGACTTTTTTGTGTACTTTTTAAAGTAGTTTTAAAAATCTTTCATTTTACTTTTACTTACGTATGTTTTGTTTGAAGTATTGGGCGCCACTACATTTTAAATCATATTCGCTACTGAATAAAAACATAAATGAATGAAAATGCAAAATAATCAAAATAAGACAACAGGGATGGAAAAAAAATTGCACCCCGGAATCCACTGCACGTGCTAAATTCACAAGAATGATGCAGACCCAGCTGAAAGCGAAATGCCATCAAATTCTTATGAAGCAAACCACTGGCCATATTTAAGCAGCCACTTTGATTTCAAGCACAAGAAAGGCAACAGCTTTATTATGCAAAGGCGTTCCTTCAATTAAACACAACTAGTTTAAGGTTTATATCCGCTTGTCTTTTTTGAAAAAAAGTAACTCGGTAGCTTTTACTCTGAGTAAATTTTGAATGCGCTACTTTTTACGGTTGCTTGAGTAGATTTTTAGAATGGGAACTTTACTTGTACTTCAGTAAAATTTCACTGAACTAACAGTACTTGCACTTGAGTACAGAAGTGTATTACTCTTTCCACCTCTGCTTGCCACATCCGAATTCTTTGAACTTTTTATGTGTTGTTTAAAGCTGGATGTGAAAGAGGATGCATGTCAAATGATGCAATTCAGTGCAGAGAATATTACTCCTTGATATAATAAAATGTTCAAATGTCCACATAGTCCTAAATGATACATCTGTAATTCGATTTACGAATTCGGTTTTGGAAAAGGTCCAAAAGGAGCCATTGGAGGCTGTTGGCCCAAAAGGTTTAGGAACGTCTGAACTAACATGGAACAGCTGGGCACGTTTCAGTGACATGAAAATGACAGCACACAGGGTGGAGACAGGAGCAGGAAGCAAAACAAAGACGGCATGTGACACTAAGAGCACAGACTGTGTATGTTGTCCTCACAAAAAAAAAAAAAACACTCCCTGCTTTGAGGGGATTCCTGGCACAAGTAAAAGTTGACGGTTTACCCAGGCTACACACTCTGACACATTCTCACATAAATGTATGCATTACACTTTGAGTGAGCAGTACTCTCAGTTTGTGTATTTGTGTGTGTTTAAATGAAGTTCGAAGTCCTTAAGCTTTAAGCAGTTACAGAAATACATGAGTACAGTAACTCTACAGATGTACACATACACCCTTTTTTTTGTTTTGCGTAAACAAACCTCACACCAGAGAGGTGTGAAATGCTGACACCACTTTTAAAAGGAGAAGTAAAAAAAAAAAAAACGAAGGAAGAATGTTTACATCAGCAAGCTTGCAAAAGAAAAGGGCCTGAACGTGTTTATGATTCATTTTGACAATTTTGTGCAAGTCTAAAATTTCCACTTAAAATCCCCTCCTTATAATCAGATTCTTTTTTTTCCTTTACATTTTGGCTGCCGTGGCGACGACCCAGAGACCCAGTTTGGTGCGGACTGCCTCGGCTGAGGCCAAGGGGCAAGTCAAAGGTCACCGTAACCACACAAGACTGAATGAGAGTCTCTGTTTTAGGGCGAATGACCTTCCTGTTCACAGTTACATGTATAGTTCAGTGAGTGTGTCTCAAATGAAGGAGTTTGAACTGGAGAGCTGCACTGGACAATGCCGCTTTGAGTAAAATAGCTGTCTGCTACATGACCAGAGTTACTGACCCATATATTGTGTGATAACTTTCTTGGTCATAAGGCTTTATTTAATTTTTAAAAAAAATAAGTTTTCCCCAGAGATCGCTAGTTCGAATCCCGGGTGATGCTGTAACCTCTCTCAGCCGGAGGTCTAGAGAGAGCTGATTGGCCGAGCTCTCTCACAGGGGAGGGATGAGAGGTACATAGTGCTCCCGCATTAATCACGGCTCTACAGCCAGTCAGGGGCGTCTGTGAGCTCGCGCAACGGAGGGAGCGGATAGCGCTGTCCTCCGAGTGTGTTACGCCGCCCCCAACGGTGCGCGAGCGAGCAGTTCGAAAAGATGCGGTCGGCTGGCGTCACGTGGTTCGGAGGAAACACGTGATAGTCTTCGGCCCTCCCGGCTGAGTGGTAGTAGTAGCCTTAATGTGGGAGCGCCCCCTAGTGACGGGGAGGAATTGGACACGACTAAATTAGGGAGAAAATCGGGGAAAAATCCAAAAAAAAAAAAAAAAAGTTTTAAAATAAAACACCCTTTTATTCCACACACTGCCAGGGCTGTTCAAACCTTCGGAATTATGTCATTTTCTGCCCTTTGTGTTTGAAATGGGGGAAAAAACTGTGTACATGTTTAACATGAGAACATGTTTTTATGTTGATTGATCCAAAGTAAATTCTTGTATATAGTGTCAAACTCATTTAAAGCTAAGAAGTGCTACTTGGTTTACAGGTGATGTGTGCTGCCTTGTTGATCTGACATCACTTCCTAAACCGGGAGGAACACACAGCTGAGAAGACTACTCCTAGTTTATCAGTAGGAATTTTACAGTTTAAGGCAGCAATAACTGCTGGAAGTAACTGCTTGTGTCAAATTTAGCTTCTACAACCAAACACTGGTGATAACTGGACATCGTTTTTTCATGTCTCTCTGGAGGAATTGTGACCCACTCTTTTTTTTTTTTGCAGAATTGCATTCAGTCACATTGGAGGGCTTTTTGGGTTTAAAAAAAAAAAAAAACGTTTAAAGTTTTTTCATCTCAACAGGGTTCGGGTCAGGACTTTGACAAGCCTGCTACGAAACCGTTTTGTTTCTTCAGAGTGGTCCAGCTCTCGTGATGCAGATACAAGACTAATTACCCAACATTTCCCTCCAGTATTTTCTGATAGAGAGCAGAATTCATGCTTCTATCGATAATGAAAAGTCGGCCTTTGCCTGGTGCAGCAAAGCATCCCCACACCGTCACAATACACCCACCATGTTTCACTGTTTATGTTAATGGGTTAAATGTGTATGCAGTATTTAAATAATGACATACAGGCAGAGACGCACACCAGATGTCTGGGGTTGCATCCTGCCACCCATGTGTACCTTATGCATCGTTTGAAGCAGGATGTGAAAGAGGTTGTGTGTCAAAATGCAAGTCTATGCATGGAATATTACAACAACTTGATGTATGTATGTGACATGTATATGATATATGTAGTTCTAAACCATACATCTGCAATTCAGATCAATGGTTCGTGCCTTGTAATTGTCCTACGGAAACAACATTTGCCCAGGCTCTTTCTAATGGTGGAATCATGAATGTTATCTGACCTAGTCTGAGGTGAATGAAGCCTGGAACTCCCTTTAGATGTTCATCTGGATTCTTTTGTGGCTTCACTGATGAGCCATTGATGTACGCTTGGAGGAATTCTGGAAGGCTGGCAACTTCTGTGAATACTGCTCCATGTTTTCTCCACTTTGTGGTTCACTGGAGTTCCAGAGCAGTAGACATGGCTTTGTAAACCGTCCCAGACTCCAGATTTTTTTATTTTTATTTAAGTGATGCTTAGTTTTAACTTGCTAGTTTATTAAGCTGTTAGAAAAATCTACAACATTATGAGTCAATGCTTGCCCTTTAACCTGATGGCTGGCGAGCTTGTCGAAATAGATCTTTTATGTATGTCACAGTATGAATATTTCAACAAACATAAATAATCACAAATGAAGTTAGCATGTTACGTTTAAGCCAGGCAGGTCAAATGGCTATGTGGAGGGAAATATTTCCCAACCAAGGGAAACAAGCGGGCTGCTAGGTTCAATCCTGAACTCGAGTTACTGTGCAGAGTCTGTGCCTGTTTGTGGATCCTCTGCATTCTCAGGTTTCATCCTCCTCCCAAAAAACATACAGGTGTGGGGATTAGCTAAGACAAATTTCCCAGATGTGAACCAATTGCCACCACCGTATGGAGTAATCCACTTCTATCCTGACCAGGGTAAAGTGCTTACTGAAGGTAAGTAGATAGATTCATGGTTGACAATTACATTAAGGTCTGGAGACATTGTATCACTGCTTTTGTCAGCTTTCCTGTTTTACACCATTTGTGTTATCATAGAGAGAGAAATAGGCACAGCATCTCCTATGATGAAGGTAGCAGTATTGACAGAGGTAGGAGAACTATGGCTGTGTGTGTGTGTGTGTTTATGTCGGTGGGTGGGTGGGTGTGGCTTGATCAGTAGATGCTGGTTTGTTTTTACAGAAACATGCTGGCCTTAGGCTAGTTTTCCTGTTTTGAGAAGGGAAGGCTTTCAGTACCATGCAAACACGCACAGCTGATAAGATCAGGCAGGGAAAGGGCCCTGAATGCACCCAGATGACAAATCCTGGGGGCGGATGGGGAAATTACCTGCTGGAAAAATCATCTGCTGGACATGGTTGGAGTGCTGATGGTTCTGCCCATTGGTTTTTCATATTTTTGTAGTAGTTTGTGGTATTTTATTAATACTAGGGAAGGAAGTGAAATACTGACTTACTTCCTCATACAAGACTGCTGGTGTATTGCACAAGCTTGACAGAGATTTATGTACTGGACCTCCACACAAACACACTCGATCGTCTGTTCAGTAAAGGAAATAAATGTGTTATGGGTTTGATACCCTTGAAATACTGTGATGAACGTTTCGCTGTCATAATAAACTAATTAGATAATGGTACCCGTATGCCTATTTTGTTTTCTTAGCCACAGCCTTTGTATTTGGGTCACATGATTACTAGGCTGGAAACTCTCTCTATCCCTCTCCCTCTGTGTGTGTGTGTGTGTGTGTGCGTGTGTGTGTGTACGCACGCACAGATTTTATGTGTATGTATCTGTCTGTGTATGCCAGCAAGTCTAAGATGATGGCTGGCAAGAGTGGGAACAGTAATGTGATGGAGTAGAATCACAGGCAGCCATTGTTGTTTTGTCTGCACGGCTGGTCAATAGAGTCCTCACCCCTGCAGCTTGGACTCTTTGACCCTGTGCATTGTTAAAAGCCTGGTCATGCCTGATGGCTGAGTGTGACTTGGACAAAGCTGAATGAGGTAATATGCCCCCCCCCCCCCAAGGCACACCCCACCCCCATCCAAAGAAAGAGCACATTCATGAAAAGGGCCACGAGATTATTTGTGACAATGGCGACCAACGCTATCCCCACATGTCAACAACTCCAAGCTGACTGATTCTAAACATGGCCGGCCAGGCTAGCCCACACTCACGGCTTGTACACCCTATAACAATAATGATAATGTTTACAGAAAGCCTGAGAAAATCACTCTGGCAAATACAGAATTCCAATAAGAAATGATTTGACGTGTAGATGAACAGACAAAGAATATTTTATGCTAGTGTTTAAAAAGGACATGCTGATATGGTGAGACGCATAAGATCTTGTTGTCAGAATCCTGGCCAGGTGTCCAAGAGAGGAAACTTGGCTGTGATCTCTGTCAGGCGGTTATGCAGTACGGGACAGTTAACGTCGTCAGCTGCCCACATAAACAGCAGTTACAAGACTAGTATCACAACATGGACGCCTCCATGTTTGTTTTTTGTTAGAGACGAGCTAACCACCTAACTCTATATTTTCTATGTGCGCAGACACACAGCTTCACTGAGAGTCGGTGCATAATTGTCAAAAAGCCCTTCTACAGAGTGATATGTGCTTGATGGCTAGCTTTTAACACAAACGCGCAAATGCTCTGACTCATCCTAGTTGGCTTTTATTTGAGAAGTCTATGAGCTTAATGTGTTAAGTGCTAACTAGCACTTAGAATGTATCTTGCTTCTCGGTACTGATCCTGAAATGTTTGATGTTGATCATATCCACGCTAGAGCATTGATAAACCAACTGTCTTTATTTAAACTTCTCAGATAAGTTATCTAGTCTTTCTGATTGCACTCGGTGTGTTTGCGTGCGTGTGCGTGCATCCAGGCAGCATTACATTAAAGCCTGGTATTGATCCTGCCAGTGACATCACTGTCTCCTGTGTGTATTTCCCGCGCATGACCTTTTGGGAACAGCGGAGTGAGGCGTGTACGCCTGGGCGCTTGCTGTTGGAAGACCATTTGAGGATTTTCTTTCAGTTTAGATCTCTTCTGTAGGTTTGGGTTACAGCTAGTCTGCCTTTTGAAAGAAATAAATCGAACCGTGCACATTAGTAAGAAGGGCGGAAACTGAGCCTTTTGTTGGGGGGAATGATTTCAGGTCTATATCCGGTGTTCCACTCAGATCGAGCTTAGTAACCAGAGATGAAGATAGAAACGAGATTTTGTGACACTTATTCGTCTGGACAAAAGACAACTGATCCTAGATTATCAGTCTTTCATTATGACACTGAATAAATATTGAGCATAGCCTTTAGTCTATATATGAGAGGAGTTGCTCTTCATTGCATTCAGGTCTGTTTCGCTTCTGTCACACACAGCTGGTGGAGGTTGAAGCAGGGAACAAATTACTCACCAAAATGACAAAACATGATGCCCACATCTGCCTTACCTGGCCAGTCGTTTGTGACTGACAAAAAGAGATCTTTTTCAGGACAGAGAACCACTGACCAGAGTTTTAACTGTTAAAGGTACATTATGGAGCTGCTGTTTGTGGCTATTGTAATGGGTTTGTTTGCATGCTCCGGGGAGAGTAGACACAATTGTTGAGTACACCGTGTTCTCTTGCAGAGGTACTGAGTAAACCCCAAGCAGGAAAACTCAAGAAGCCTTGGTAAGATTCTTTCCTCTTGTTTTGTAACGATGAATCTCAGATGCATTTCTTATCTCAGGTATAATAAGCTCATGTATTTTGAACCGCTCTCTGTAGTCACAGTTCCATGAGGTTTATTTTACTGTTAAGGATAATAATGTCAAAATTGTAAGCAGATCGGTTTATAATGTGCTTTAATATGACGAGGAAGCTAAAGGACCCAAAAGAGTTAGCTGTAATGCGTGCTACATGTAGTGCTCGATTAATCTTCCAATTTAGATTGTTCCGAGAAAGCTAACTAAATAATTAATATTACATGCTCCAAACTAGAACAATGTAAAACATAGGAGACAGCGGTGACTATTTATTAATTAGTTCATATCCAACACATATGTGATATGATATAATATTGTTATATTGTCATTGCATGAATACATTGAAACTAGGTTTGCTGGATGCTATAAATAAGAAATAATGACTTACCACTCTATTACTCTCTCTTCTCCTTGTTTTTACTTAATTGCTCTTTCTTTTTCCGGCTTCCAGATAACAGTCCTGTTCTCCTCCGAGTGACAATTCAAAATGAACATAATGTGACATTTCCAAGGGTTTAGTATTGACCTTTGCGAGGCCCTTCAGAAGCAAACATTCTTACATGGAGGCAATATAGTAAAAGACGGCATGACAGCTTTTTGCTGAAGCCATTTCAATTAAAGGTGGCCACATTGGTTGACCATTAATTAACTATTAACTTGGGGAACTTGGTAGTTTTGCACTGTTCAACAAAAGGTGCAGTGTCTCTAACACTAATGATCTGTAACAACAGTACTGCTGAATTGAACACCTAATTCTTTCACTTTTTGTTTTAGTTTTGGGTTTTTGTAATAGCTAATAGCAATGATTTGTTACGAGTTTATCAATATGACTGCCAGACTTTCTCCAAAGCTTCAGGCAAGTACAGGGGGAAAGGACTTGATCTTGCCTCCTGCTTTCATACCTTCATGCTTTCAAAGCTAATGAACTTTCAATACTAATCAAGTAAATTTGAGATTTTTGGTGCACTGGACGCGGTCTGCTAGACAAAAGAGTTCGGCATTAATTATATATTAATTGGACCATGACATGTATTATTGTAGTTACATTAAAAAGGTCAATAAAGGTCCCATATTTAACAACTTCTTTAACAAATTAAATTAGGTCTCAAAGATCCACTGAAGTGTGTGTTAATTTAGCTGAAATTCATTTTAGCTGAAATACACCTCAGATAATTCATATTTTAAGTCCTTAACTCCTCTTATTTCACTCCTCCTTCTTGTTTCAATGTCTATGTAAATGAACTACAGTTGAGCCATAAGTCAGGCAAGTGGTATCTTCTTATAGGAGGACGCAAAAGAGGAAATCTATTTGGCTTATTTAAACCCCAGCCAATACAAAAATGGAAAAAGCACAAAAAGCAGGGAAATAATTTTTTTCCACATTGGAAACCTACCTGAAAGTCTAAAAATGCCAAAAAAATATACAAAATTAGGGATGATTAACAGGTCCTCTATAAATAGATACATTTGACTATTATTCAACTTATTGATATTATCCTCAATAAAAACTTACTGGGCGGCACAGTGGTGTAGTGCTTAGCTCTGTCGCCTTAAACCTCCAGGGTTTGAATCCCGTCTCTGTGTGCATGGAGTTTGCATGTTCTCCCCGTGCTCAGTGGGTTTCCTCCAGGTCTCCGGTTTCCTCCCACAGTCCAAAGACATGCAGATTAGGCTAATCGGCGTTCCCAAATTGCCCGTTGTGTATGAATGAGTGTGCGTATGTGTGTGCCCTGTGATGGATTGGCATCCTGTCCAGGGTGTATCCTGCCTCGTGTCTGAGATAGGCTCCAGGCTCCAGGCTAAAGTGGTATAGATGATGACCGAGGAAGTAAGTGAGTAAATACTTGAATTGAGTCTCATAATTTTCAAATATGAAATAAACACACACACACACACACACACACACACACACACACACACACACACACACACACACACACACACACACACACACACACACACACACAAAGAGCCTGATAAAACAGTCTACATATCTGGCACATCATTACCTCAATTTAGTATCTCGTGGCTTCATTAATTACAGTCAACTTTCAATGTCTGAAAAAACTAATTAAACCAAAATTGCAGTCATTAATGTAACTGGTCTGTTCGCCAACATTATAATTGACAGATTAATTCAATTCAATTCAGTTTGATCTGTATAGCGTTAACAATTGTCATTGTCAGAAAAGCAGCTTTACACAATCAAAAGAAAATTATGGAAATTTGAAAATTATGAAATGTGAAAAATGTGTATGATCAAAATGATGAGCAAGACTAGAGTGACAGTGATCAGGAAAAAACCCTTGAGATGGCAAAAGGAAGAAACCTTGAGAGGAACCAGACTCAACAGGGAACCCATCCTTATTTGGGTGATAACAGATAGCAGGATATCAAATGTTTATTTCAATGCTTGTCATATTGTCTTTCATACAGGTTTATCACAATAGTAGGTTTTGTTTATACATTTTTTTAATTGGTAAAAAGCACTAAATAAGAAGCAACTAAACTGCAGTTACTGCAAAAACTCATCATGGCTCTTTGTTTATCTCTGCCACAGATGTTTTTAGTTGCCTGATTAGTGGAGTTGACCTGCAAATAAAAGATTATAGATGACACATCATGAATCCAACACTTCAGTATGTGGCACTGACAAACACTGAGCAGCCATAGCGAGCTTGAAACCTCACATAGCACTGGTGAAAAATTGTATTTTTTACTAGAAATTAGATGTAATGTTGGTGTTTAATGTTATCTGAGGCTCTGTGCAGCTTTGACTGTGCTTCCTCAGAATGCTTAAAAAATAATCCCTTTTACATTGTCTTCTGTTTTACTTCCTTGTCACAATTTCCTGCAAAACAATCTCAGCGGGTTCTTACAGCAACTGACTCATTTCATAAGAGATAGTTTTGTTTCGACACATTTCACAAGCAAAAACTTACGCGATTGTATACAGTATGATTGACACCAGTATGGCTTCCAGTTCCAGCTTGTTGATAAGCATGACTTCTTTCTTCAAATGATCTACATGTATCATTGATGATGTCTAATTACACAGAGCAGAGTATAATCAAGTCTGCAGCTCAAATGAATCAAAGAAACACTGTTTAATCTTCAAAGAGCGGTTAAGAAGGTGCAATTAATACAGACCACTTAGCAGAGCACTGAGCCCCACCCACCACCACCACCACCACCACCGACACACACAAATATCATGTAGTACATGTAGATATGAATTATTAGTATTTACAGAGTGTGTTCTGGGGTTGCCTTGACAGACGCTCTTTCAGATTAAATTGTCCTGATTGCTTTTTTTTTTGTCATCTTGTGCAAAAGGATCAGATCAAAACAACAGCATAATGACTACAGAGTTTTCTAGACTGGTTCAATAAAGCAGGTGTAACAGGAATAGTCAGGAATAGGAGGAACACAAGCATATTGTGTAGGTGTTGCTCCAGATAAGAATAGTGCACTGGTAGGTGTGTCGGCCAGATTTGCGCCTCAGCACCACACTCTGGCATCCGTCCATTGGCTCCAGAGATTTGCCAAACCTGACTGAACAGACGTCTGTCACAAATAAATCCCCCATCAGCCTGCTCAGCATCTTACACACAGACACACCCACACATCCCAGACAGCGCCAATCCGTTCATTACTTGCATTAGTAAGACACACACATGCAAACACTTATAAGCGAGGCCATACGCAGCTTCAGATAGAAACCTGAGAAGTGAGCAGCTGTCTGACAGGCAGCAATTCTTCGGCAGTGGAGTAAACTTTGCATTTTGGGTCAAGTCGACAAGAGAAAGAGAGTTTAGATGAGGCCTGTAAAAACCTTTTCTGTCACAAAAGAAAGAGAAGTTCCATATGTCCGTCTGTGTTGGCGAACTAGGGACCATGGAGGCCAATAATGACCATTGTATTGATTCCCATGTTCACCACTGTGGCAGAACCTCTGGTCAACATTCACACACTACAGGTAATTTTGAAACGCAATTAGCCTAATCTTCAGATTTCTCCCACAGAGGAAATCCACCAGAGGAAACCCAACAACCATGGGAAGAGCATACAAACTCCATAGACACAGACCCCAAGGCAGGACCTAGACCCAGACACTGAAGAACTAGAACCAGAGTCTTCTCATCTGACATCAGTGCCTTGTCCCAGTTATGCCCTTGTAGCTGAAGGAACACAAACGACAAGTGTCATGCTCCCCAAACTATTGGAAAGCATTCCCAGTAGAGTGGAGTTTATTATAATAGTAAAGGAGGTATACGTAAATCAAGAAAATAAAGTCAACAAGATGGTCATGGGTGAACAAATGGTTGTCCATATAATATATAAACTTTCACTTAAGTACAATTTCTCAGTTGCATATTTGATTGTGAACGAGTATGATCTTAAGATGGTAGGAAATCCAAGGTCATGAATCTCATCATGAATCTCATCAGAGTTTGGTCTGACTTGCTATGCTTCAAAGGAAATTGCTGTAAAAACATAATGATACAATTTGAAATGTAGTAGCTAGGAAAAGGATCCCGTAGGTGGTTTGTTCTTCTTTGTAATGTACTGTCGAATAAAAACATGCTGAATTCCTACGATTTAGGAGCTATGATTTAACACCGAGCCTTTGTGAACTGTTTCCTAATTTAACTTAGACTGTTCACTACTATGCCTTTTTTTCTGCTAGCTGTGCTAAGATAGATGAGAGTAAGTCCACCAGACTACTAAGTAAATACAATATGAGTTACTTCAAGCTCTACAAATGCTAATTAAGTACATTTCTCATGTTACTTTTATAGGACAATTACTTCTCTGTTACGTTATACTCTTGCGTTCTTTCTTGGCTGTACATGCTCACTGGTCTGTAAATACTACACCCAAATATTATTTTCAATTTGTCTATTTGTATTTATCTAAGTGTAATTATCCTGTATGCATGTCTCCGAAGGGTTTTTGCATCTTTTCTGTTGTATCTGTGTCGTAGTGAGTTTACACAGCCTCATCACAAGAATTCCAGCATACAATTGTATCAGGCATACTGTGCAAATAAAATGACTTGGATTAGAATTAAATCTAAACCAAATTAACCTCCAACCAGGGACAACCTACTCTCATTTTGACATTTGGAAGATGCTGGACTTTAGCTCCCGTTTTATTGTTTTTCTTCATAGCTATCTCCATAACATATATACATTATCATTGAAGGAATGTGAGGTTATGCTCCATCTAGGGAAAAACAACAACAACAAAAACAAGAAGCTCTTGGCACTCACACCGAACAGCTAATAACTTTGTTCCAATTGAGAACAGCATCCAAACATAGAGTAAATTATAGGTTAAATGTACCTCTGCCAGGGCTGTCTGATTAGAGCCTTTATTTCATTGTATTTACCTGCAATATTCCACTGCGTAGCTATTATAATCATCATCATCATATTAAAAGCTGTTCTAATGACATGAAGAGAATCTACATTTCTATATGTGTGTGTAAATTCAACCTCACAACAGAATGGACTAACCGTATATATTTCTTTACAGTTAGCTCACTGAATAGCTAGCTTTCCTCATGCCTGAGCTGGTATTGTGCCTGTCTCAGCATGGATTTCTATGTGTAGCTCTGTCAAACTTCAGCTGTTAATCAGAATCCACAGCGAAACATTCCACTCACATCGGCATTCCCTCATTGGGCAGAGGCAGGGGGCTGTGACAAATGTGCCAGTGTAGGGTTTCCTAAGAATCCCAGAAAAATGACTGTCATCTCATCCTGCCTTATCCTGGAATACTCATGCAAACATGTGCGCGCACACACACACACACACACACACACACACACACACAAACACACACACACACACACACACACACATATTTCTGATATGTGTCATATTTATTCTAATGCTCTAGGATGAATATTGACAAAGAAATCTGTTTACTTTTAGTTTAGGAGATTATTTCAAAATATATTACCTTGAGTTAAAGTCTAAACATTTTTCATATAACATGAAGACCCATGTGCATGTTACATATGATATTTGCCATTAATATTTATATGTAACACATACATTACTTGGATTGAATAAAAAAATTGTCTTTATTCAAAAAAAATTGCCAGAAAGATTTAGACAAAGTCTCCACAGACAAAAAAAAAAAAAAAAGAAGAAACCAAGAAATAAAAAAAAAAACATACAGGGTCACATTAGATAAAAAGATTTTACAAAAAGGTCGACAGGACAACTGGTTCAGGAGGTGAATAAAGCCTCCTCTCGACTCAGGGTGGAAGTACCGTTATGAAGTGTGTGTGAAATTCTCTAAAGAATAAAACCTGACCACATTTTGTGATTGTTACTGAAAGGTTTGGCCTGGTCACAGTCAGCACTCTTTCTTCTTTTTACGACCTTGGTTTCTCAGTCAAAAGAATGGTAGCAGCCTACTGACTTTTTTTTCATCCGTTTTGGCAACAGGTAATGCCATGTTCAATACAGTTCAAAGAACAGCTTAGTTTTGAAACAAAAAGCTTCATTTTAAAGTTTAACCCCCAGAACTCCTGTTTTGTGCTGAATTCATGGTGAATTGATAAATGATAAACAAGTAAATTTGTAACAATGTTACTTCCTACCTTAGAAAACTTGAAAGGGCCGGTGTGAAACAGAAAAATACAGGGATGCCTGCACAATAGTTTGTAAGTCTCATGAAAAGTTCTGAATGGATACGGATTCTGTTCCATTATAGCAACATTTATGTGCAACAATATGGACTTGAATTGCAGCTATACAGCTGTGACATCGGACAACAATGAGCAGCTTAGCAACAAGTTAGCTGGCTAATGTTAGTGATGATAACTCAAAAACACAGATTAGCACCATCAGTCTTATAGATTAGTTAATGAGTAATGCTGATTAGCTTCTCCAAATAGTGGTTAGCATGATTAATGTTATAGGCTAGTAAGTAACAATGCTAATGTTGATGATTAGCTTCTCAAAACAGTGTTCAGTGATGTGGATTTCAAACTAATAATGTGCCTGTACATTTAATGAGCTAGCAAATACTCCTATGAACTCATTTAAAAGTGAGAGCAGTTATGTTAATTTTATGTTAAACGGTTAACAACTGGTAATTGAGGAGTCAACCCCTCAACTATGAAATTAAGACACCTTAAGGAGTGTTTTCTGTGTTTTTTTTTTTTCTGCTTGCAGATGGGGAATTACAAGTTGTAACTTCACCTCGAATGCAACATTTTTCAAATGTTTTCTTTCACATGTTCATAACCTATCGACCTAACTTTGATTTTTGCGTTAATCAAAAATAAATAAATAATCTATCCAATAACAGAAACTTCAAAACACTTTTGTTAAGTTGCTCTGGATAAGAATAGCTGACAAATGCGTAAAAATAAATGTAAATGTAATCAACCGTTGAGGAGAATGAAGTAACCCGGTCAGATTGAATCCCCAAAGAATGATGAGCTACTGAGTTCTAATAGCTTAATTCAGATCATTGACTATGATATCTAAACATGTTAAGTAGTGATGCCTCATTTCATCTAATCACTTCCAGTGTACATCTGGATCTATGGACACATCCTGGTTAACCCGGAGGTGAGAAAACATGTTGGTTTGCAGTAAGCAAGAGTAAAATAGACAACCCAGTTTTGGTGATTGTGTAACTGCAGCTGGTGAAGCACGTCCCCTGTTCACTGAGGCTCACACACAGCAGCAGTTCAGCCTGTCTCGACACGTCCCTTCAGCCTCATTTAGACTGCTTGAGTGGGCCTCCATTTTCCAGCTATTTATAGCATGACTGGGGTGACTGAGGGGAGACTGATGGCTTTGCTCTCCACTTCAGGGGCACTGGCTGATAGTGTAAGAGCCTCTGATTAATCTTTAACAATTAAGGCATTGCTACAGCAAAGCTACAATACTAAGACCTTCCTAGTTACACACTATGAAGGAGAGAGATATTGTGAAGGTATATACTGTTACTCATGATTCTGATAATCAATCTGACCTGGAGAGACTCCTGCACATGGTTCCACGACTATCTTTTTTTTTTTTTTTGATAGAGTGCAGTTCATTTCCAATTCATTTGTTAATCAGGTTGTCTGTATGATTGGCTATGATTATATGTTTTGTCTGCCGTATTGGGTACAGAGATCCTATTCAGGTTCGACAGGTATTATAGAGGTTAGTCACTACCAGAAATCTCAAAGCCTTGTAAGTTTCTCTGTCGCTCTCGCACACACGCACATCCCCACACCAACAAACTGTTAAACCCTCACTATCCCTGTCATACATTATGCGGACTTATCCCCTTCCTGCAGTTCATGGGAATTTTGAATTCAACATTGCGCTATTCTACCACAGATTAAGAAAAGTTGAGCTTTCAGTGAGGAATTGACTTACTTCCACTAGTGACTCAGCTGCACAGAATCTTTTCAAGGAGTGGAAGAAAACCCTCAGGACGGCCCTGGTGTGTTTCTCACATTATATTTAATGAGTAATCTCAGTGTAAGACATTTCAACCCCACTTTATGTCTTCTGTATATAACAGATACGGTTATGTTTTGATGGTGCTTAGACAAAAAAAAAACACCCCAGAAGTCCTTGAAATTACTTTACTTTTAAAAAGATTACAAAGTACTTATACAATATACTGAATAATAATATAATATTAATATAATAAATAAATGTCAGATAATGGCATGCTTTTCAAAAGACACGGTTTTTCCTAGTTGAAGCCCTTCTTTGTTATGATAAATAATTAGTTGTACATAGTTTATGTGGCGTATAGCTTTACATTTTTGCCCAGATGCATACTTTACATTTGACATCGACAGGTTACAGAGAGAAAGGGTTAATTCCAGAACACATGATCCGAAATAAAGGACAAACCAGAGGATTGGGAAGAAAAAGGAAGAGAGAGAATGACTCATGAGAGGGTTGTGTTTATTCTAATGAGTACTTCAGTATTTATAAAGTTGACTACTTGTCAATAGGACCAGGTCATCAAATGTTGTTCATTTCTTTCTCTAGACTTCTGCTAATTAATTTCTCTAACATTCTTCGCTTTGCAGGAACACAGATGTTTTCATGTTGGATGGGTGGGGCTGCAGGCTCCAGACAGTCCAACAATAACCTTTGAGCTGTAATGTCCCTGGATCGCAGCTTGTCCCTAGAATTATCTCTACTGAATAAACACACCACTACAGCCTGATTTTTTACTATGAAACAAAAAATTACGAAAGTGTGACAAATTACTGACAAATTATACTTAAGTAAAAGTACATACACTATATGGCCAAACATTTGTTCATCACACACCTATGTGCTTGTTGAACTTTTTATTCCAGTTTTGGGATTATATGAACATGACTAACCATTTGTGTTTGTTTGACTACAAAAGCAATAGTGGGGCCAACTACTGCTGTTAAGTGAGGAAGCTCTGCTTCTAGTTCATTGCAAAGATGTCCAGTGGGAATGAGGTTCGAGTACTTCTTTCATTTAAGTACTTCTACTCCAGCCATAATACACCATGGAGCTTACTTTGCACAGGGGCTTTGTCACCCTGGAACAGGTTCAAGCCTCATAATTCCAGTAAATGGAAATTGTAATGCTACAGTATACAAAGACTTTCTATACTGACAAAAGTAAAGAATCTGCTAGTAAGTCAGCAGGATGTCAAACAGAATGAGTAAACGTTTGTTCAGCACACATGCATATGATTGAATGAATGAGAGTGTGTTCAGAGTGTGTCATGGGGTGTGAGGGGCTATACTCAGCCAGCTTTCCTCCTCTCCCAGCCTGGTTCCCTGACTCTCACACCTGCAAGGAGACATGAAACGGCTCGTTCATTAGACTCCCTGGTGACCAGGATCACACCTTGAATGAAGCCGAAACCTGACAATTGATTAATTGACTGTTCACACATCCAGTTAAAACTTGCGCTCATGTATCCTGCTCCAGGAAGTTGTGCTGCTGTTAGCACGTCTCCTGTCGAGCCTTCCCCCGACACTCACACTTGCACACACCTTGCTGCCTGTTTACACATGTGTTCAAACACCTTAAGGGAGTCTGTAATAGCAGCAATATTTTCCCATGGTTGAAAAATTTAAAGAAAAAGAATTAGATTAGTTATTAAATCTGAGTAATATATTCCCCCTATAAAATTAAAAATTTGTCTGATAATCTGTCAGCTATGTTGTTACGATAACAGAAACTTAAAAAATTCCCCCTTGGCTCCATTCGAAAGGAACTCCCTTTCAGTGTTTTTGGTAAATTTTTGTGTTTCTGTTCCTTAGTTGTCTTTTGGCTTCCTTATTTCTACTATATTTAAATATAACTTCCCAATAATCTCAACTATTCTGTTCTCCACCTAGGGGTTCCATGAAAAAAAAAACTATATATACATATATATACA
>QMIH01001965.1:45634-68134 GCA_003987875.1 Clarias batrachus
AAAAAAAAAAAAAAAAAATCCTGAAAGCTTTTATCAGTATAACTGTGGCAGGGTTTCGACTACTGACAAAAAGTCTTTTTCCAAGATGATCATGGTCAGTCAGGGACAAGTAGTGGAAAGCACAGTGGCATAAGATTGCACAAGGAACCTTCAACAAATCTACACTTTGTCATGAAACTAACTGTGAAAACTGAGAAGTGACATTTAACATGGCCCTGCACCCAGGATTTCCCCCAAACATACTGGGTAATTCCAGACACCATGCTGTAGAGGTAAACTGTGTATATTAGAGTGAAATACTATAAAATGTCTTGCTGTGGTATGTTATCTATAGTTACACCTTATCTAAGCGTTTTGAAGGAAATGAAACAATTATCCTTTACCATGTTATCTGAAATCACTATTTAGAGATTTTGGGGATCACAAAAATGATTAAATTACAAACAATTGTACATGATTTGTACTACATGTATGCCTCTTTTGTTACAATAGAACAATTATATAATGTACACTGCATGTCCAAAAGCTGTGTGGAGTTAAAGGACATTTACTTTTTCTAGCTCAAGCTTTTTATGGTGGACTTCCTGTTTGATCAAGACCACATCCCTTTACATGATGTCATGTATTATCAGTTAGGTCAAATCTATTTCTATCATCCACTTCCACTACAAGGGCTAAATAACAAAAATTTTGATTTTAACTAAAAGTTAGGTTACGCCAATTCACACAATGTTCTAATAAGAATACCAAATACACCCTTCGCTAGGTCTGTTACTCATCATTGATAACTAACAGTAAATAATGTTCTATTAGATATTGGGGAAAATTATTAATTTTATTATGTTTATTATGTTTATTATTATTATTACACAATTATAGTGTAATTGATTAATGTGTGAAAATCATATATATTTTAAAAACTTTGTGCTTCTGTTTAAATAGATCATGTGAAATTGTAATAATAAAAAAGTTAACTAAATGTTAGCCAGGTATCAATATCAGCTGATAATCAAAGTTTCAGTATCAGTATTGGTATTGTAAAAGAAAACATTACATCATGCCATATTTACCATACATGTTAAATGTTTTTAAATATTCCAAAAAAAAACTCTATAACAAATACAGCATGTCTTAAAGTCCCCATACAGTGTTATCTAACACTTCTTAGCAAAAATAATTCAAAATCTTTTTATCAGAATTTATTTAGATAGCTTGATAATAGATGAATGTTTTGAAGTCCTTCTCGGTGCTGCATTCAAAGTGCAATTACATGCATAACATCAGATGTGTTCCCACAAGTTCATCATGGGTAGGAGACGATGTATGTGTTTACAAAGAAATGTTAATCCTGTAGAGGCCTTGCAAAAATGTCCCTAATGTATGGATAGTTTTGGACAATGAGACAGAGACCTAAATGGAGACTATATCCTGTATAAAGATAAACAAAAACACAGCATAAATAAGGTTTTTGGATGCATTATTAAGTGTATATATATATTAATAGTTAAACAATAAATATTTTATGTTTATTGTGTAAATATGTTATGTATATGTTAAAATATGATAACACTGCCTTTATCGTGTGAAAATGACAGCCATCTTTATTGTGTTCGACAAAAACTGTGAGAGTGTGGTAGAGAGGATTGGTCTGGGTTATTGTCAAAAAGTCAGTGTTTTAAGTCCCTGGCATCACCACTACACAACTGTTGGGTCCCTGAGCAAGACCCTTAACTCTCTCTGCCCCTTAGTCCCCCGCTGACTCTGATTTCTGGGCAATTTTACTGTTCTGTAGCGTGTACGTGACAAATCAAATCCATCTCAAACTCATGATTCAGCCCGTTCGTCCATTACAGCCTTTGTTTTTCTGTGGGAGTCTCTCCTCCTCCGCGCATGCGTCACGGCGTCGCTGGGGTTTGATTGGGTCGGGTCTGTTGCTGTTGCGGCTGAGCTGTGGGCGGGGCGACTGCGCGGTATTTATACCCAGCTGTTTCTTTTCCTTCATCCTTCTGAGCTCCGAGGTCTTGTGTGGTGACGTCACCAGAGACGAGACGCGAAACAACAACAAAAAACAAGCTAAAAAAAAACAAAAACAAGCACACCTGGATAAATACATGCCTAGCGTAGGCCATAGGAGTGAAACGAACCCTCGACCCGAAACGGAGAGCTCAGCAGAGTTGGTGTTAGGACGTGAAGGTGAAGCGCGCGACGCTGCTTGGCGCTCGAGTCCCCGATGCATCCCCTCTGCGCACGCGGAACCATGAAGCCCGAGATCAGCGCCGCGGTCGGATTCCTGTCTCGCTTTCTGCGAGTGAAGGGACTCGTAAACGACCGACAACTTCAGACATTCAGCCAGATTCTACAGGACATGATGGCAGGTGAGAAAAGAAAGAAAGAAAAAAAAAACCAAGGAAGGAGGAATAACATTTTACTTTTTCTTGTGTAAAAAAAAAAAAAAAACATTCACCCCCACCCTGGCGCTGAGAAAAGAGACGTTAAATCAGGGAGAAATGCGCGCGCGCGGGCGGTTGAGTGTGTTGTTAGAAAGAGAGACTCACACACACGCACACACATACACAGCGAGCCTTTGTGTTCACACTGAGCCACATACACGGAAACGAGGCAGTGAAAACGACACAAACAAGGTCGTGTTTTTTTATTTTGAACGTAGCGTGAGCGTTCGAGCCCCGTGTTGAGCGTTTGTAAGGGGCCAGGTGTGGAGGAGGAGGTTAGGGGGTGACTGAGGGGGCACGAGAGGCTCTTTCAGGGGCTGTGCGGGGTGAAAGCCTCTCTGGAGAGGTCTAAGAATTACATAATGCCAACAAAAACAGGAGTTAAGCTGTTTTCCCAGCCTTGTGTATGTTTATACACCGTAAATAGATGAGTGTGTATTCAGGCTTGTTTACTGTTGGCACATAAACATCCTAGATCGAGGGAAAAAAAACCTTCTTTTCCCACTCTAATTCTCTAATTCTCACTAATATGACTTCTACTGTTATTGTAGTTAATATATGTTATTGTTCTTTTTATATTTTAGTGTTCATAATGAACGTATTGGTAATACCTCATATTTCCTTTTACACAGGTTGTTTTGTTAGTTACATTTCATTGAGGTATGAAAGTAAGTGTAGATCACCTATACACCTACAAATTTCTGTAAAATCTGGTTTATTAGCAGTCCATATTACTAGAATTATTTTTAATGATGAATATTTTCCATGTAATCATGCCACAGGCAGCTGCAGCGGTGTTTGTAAACAGCTGTTCTTGTCCTTCTGAGACAAAATGGCCGCAGCTGGAGGAGGAGACGGACTCAGTTTTTTCTTTGCGATTTCTTTGCTTACTTTTATTTGAAGTTGCTAAATAAATAAATAGAGTAAGTCTTAATAAATTGAGTAAGTTAATGATCTATTAATACACAGGGTGAGTAATTAGCAATAAACCATGTGTTTGTGCTTAAACTGTTTTGTGTAGGTTTAAAATCAGAGAAGGAATTCATGAGTAAGCTTCTCTAAACACAGGCCCACGTCTTATCTAAGACGTAAACCAAATTTGATTAATTCTGAAAAAGAACGTTAGAATCATTTAGATGCCCAGTAGCATGACTTTATGGCTCTCCTGCTTGGACTCCAGTAGTTTGAGAAAACACACAGTGTTTTTCCTCACAGGAAAAAAACGTCCCACGTCTCTTTAAAGCTGTAATCTTCTGTTCTCTTTCTGAAACCTGATACTGTCTCCGATGAGACAACAATCCTGGTCTTTCCTGATTTGTGCACTGCTCTCCTCATGTATACCATGATGCCTTGGCCAGCATGTTTAAGTACAACACACAAATCAGGTAGACCCGCACTCCAATTGCTGTTTTGGTGAGCAGCTGTCTGAACTTGGACGGCTCCTGTTTAAGGATAGAGCTCCACCCCTACAGCTGCTCTGCCAGGGCTTGGACCTTTTGCTCTTCTTGTCCAGCCCCATCAATTGAGGACTTTGTGACGCACGGGCTGAGAGGGGATTGTGCAACCAAATGGCCGTGTCACGTAGCCTTTGTGAGACGGTTTATGGCTGTTTATCAGTCATCCAGCACTGCTTTCCCACCATAAACAGAAATTTCCACAGACTTTGAGCCCTATTTTCACTTGCACAAATAAGCTATAAATGCATTTGGAGTCAGGCCCGGACAAACGTATCATGCCGTATTACACATTAGTAACAAGCTCAAATACAAATATGCATTAAACCTTGTAATGTTATACAACATTACACAAACGTTATACGAAATCAAAAACTCTAAACATAGCAGGAGTACTGTAATCTTACAGCTTTTAAAGGGCAGGATAAAGATCACACTGAACTAGCAGCTTTCTTGCAGTTTGTAATTATTAGAAAAAACAAAGATGCAAAACATACAACATTACCAATGATATGATCTCTCAGGAAATTATATCAGTCTTTTCTTTGGCACAATATCAGTAATATGCTATCATATCGCGCAAATCTCTGTGTGTACCAGCGTGTCAGCCTTTCTGCTATTATGCAGTGTTTACTGTTTAGGATCTTTGAGGTATATGTGGATGTTTAATTGTATCTACATGTGGTGCTTATTTACCACATGTTTTTTTTTTTTTTTTTTTACCACATTATGTTTTTTACCATGACATGGAAGCTTTAAAAATATTTTGGTAAATAGTTTCTTATTTTGTGGAGTTTTGTTTTGGGTCGTTTCATGGAGCTGCGTCTCAAATGATCAGAGGATAATGTCTCCACTCAGACAGGAGTTGCGAGACATCATGTTTCCTGCTTTTCGCATGTAACCAGGCCACAAAAAAATCTTTGAAAAGTTTCACTTAAAACAAATTGACAAGTCGTTAACATTTAATAGAGATCAATGATGATTAATAATTATAAACAATTTTGACCAGTTTGGTTATGTAATTTAATCAATATTATATATTCAACATTATGTAATTCAATTAGCTGCATAATTATTTGGGTCATTGTTGGAGCCAGACAATTCAGATGTTGGTCAGATCGTTATTGTTTTAGGTAAAATTCCAATTTTTATTATATAATTTATCTAATCCTTAAAAATACATAAGGAAATACATACTGTGTGTGTCAAAACTTGTTTTTCTTCTTTTTTTGAGTTTGTGTGGTTGCCACAATACAGTTGTTTACTAGACTGGAGTGTGGTGCAGAACAACCGAAAGGAAACGCAAATTGGTGCTTTGTATCAGACGATCAACAGCACGTGTCACACAACTTTTCAGTGTTTATTAGTAGATGTTAATACTTGTATGACGTGTGTAAACTTTGCAAGAAATATAATTGCTTGAAGCAAATCAGGCACGAAGCATTGAAGCTGTTCATTCAAATAGAAAATCACAACAACCCCAAAGATTAAATTGAATGTTCAGAGCATGTTTTTCCGAGCGACCTTTTTTTTATGTTATACCTCTAAATTTAGAGAACATACAATTAGCTCGATAACCGTTATTTTTTTCCCCTCTCTCAACAGAGCAATACAAGCACCACTGGTTTCCCGACCGGCCGTGTAAGGGGTCTGGCTACCGTTGCATCAGAATCAACCACAAGATGGACCCCTTGGTGGGCCAGGCTGGCCTGCGCATTGGCCTCAGCACGCAGCAGCTCTACCTACTCCTACCCAGCGAGCTCACTCTCTGGGTTGACCCGTTCGAGGTGTCGTACCGCATCGGCGAGGATGGCTCTATCTGCGTCCTGTACGAATCGCAGCCGAACCCCAGCGTTAATGTGAACGCCAGCATCAACACTTCCACTGGAACCAGCAGCTCCACCTCATCTGTCTCGTCCATGCTGGATAGTCATATCAGCTGCAAGGAAGAACTGCTGGTACTGGGCCGAACCAGCCCAGCTAAGCCCTACATGATGACCGTGTCCAGTTAAAGGACCCGCGGATTGTCTTGTTTATTTTTTTTTTCTTTTTAAATAATGCAAAAAAGAGGAAAAAAATCATGAAAGAGGAGGAAAAAAAAATCAGAGGATGTAACCTAATGTTCAGGCGATGGAAACCTCGTAGGTTTAATTGCGCTCGTTTTGTTTCGGTTGTCTGTGCTTTTTTTGTGTTGAATCAACCAGAGGCTCAGACCCTGGGGCAGCTATGAAGACGTGAGACCTCGCCCCTCTTCCTGGAATAGACTGGACCAGGGGTTTGTACTCGTGTTTATCAATGGTGACTTTGCACTTTTGCTCTGTTTTTAGTTTACTGCTCCACCACTACCACCATCCCTGAAAAACCAAACCCAGTTGCTCTGAAGCCCAGGTACCAGCAGCTGCACCGGTGCCGAGGGGCTGCCTCAAAGAGTCTGACTTTATCTTGTGCTTTTTTTTTCCTTTAAAGCTCTCTGTGAGGCACTATTTGTTTGTTTATCTCCATCTCAGCCCCTGGGCTCCAGCTGTAGCCAATATTTGACCTCTCTTCCTGGGCTTCTGACCAACCCATAGTTTTAACAACCCCCCCCCCCTTCAAGTTCTCATGTTCAATCTGCTGTTGTTCTGTTGTTGTCATGCGTATAGTTTCTTACCGGGGTAAGAGCTTCACCACTTTATCATGGATTAGTGTTATTTGGAGATTTGTCGCCAAAAGCAAGACGTCATGTAGTTGTCCTAAAAGCCCTTGAATGCACTTTGAAATGGCATGGAAAGATTGTGTCAAAGAAAATATTCCGATATTAAGAATATTTAATTTTCCCATACCATGGTGTACCATTTTTAAGATGAGTTTTAATACTGCATCTGGCCCTGGAGTGTGTTTCCTTTTTAACTTTTCAGTGGTTTTTAAACCAAGACCAATCCATGCCCTTTGCTTGCGTGATTATAATTATTAGCAGGGAGAGTATAGACGAGACTGTACTGGTTTTCTAAAAGGTGTATGTGAGCGAGTGAATGAATTTGAGTTTTAAGAATAAGTCCTGCATTTTGATTTGATTTTAAGTCTAAACCACCCCAAACCGGCCTGGCTGGTGTATTCCTGTGCCTGTCAGAAGCAGGAGCAGGTGTTTCTCCCCCATGTCCTCGTCCTGCACATGGCTCATACCACGCTGCCAAGAGAGAGGACCACTGGGCCTGCTGTCGCACAAAGAGCTGGAGCTCAAGCACTCTTATCACATATCAACTCTCTCCTCAGGCAGGGTGGGTGTGGATGTGGTTAGGGGGGGTTACACACCAGACCAGGGCAGCTAAAATCCCTTCCCCCTGAAACCCCCCCTTACATCATATGTACACACTACTGAATAGCCATGAGGAGAGAATAGCCAGCACACGCGCACAGAGTGCACTCCAGAGCCTTATTGTAATGTGTGTGTGTGTGTGTGTGTGTGTGTTTCAGTGTATCAGTCAGTCAGACAGAGGGAGGGAAGGGGTGGAGCTAACTGTCTTCAGCTCATGGTGCTGCTGATGGATTCATGTCGAATCTGTTTACAATAAATCGGATACACACTAGTGTGAGGGGTGTATGTGTGAGGCAAAGTCTATCTCTCTCTTTCTCTCTCCCTCACACACTCTTTTGAAGCAGTAGCACGCAGGCTCTTTTCCACCTGGCTGATGTAATTTCACGTTAGTAAAAGCAACAAGAACGCAGACAGAAGGACTCGATGTCCACTCCAACTACGAGACAGCCAGCACTTTCCCTACTTCCCCATTAGTTACCCATAGGGTTTCATTTTTATTTCTACTAAGAGCGTTCCACCCCACTTTACCCGATTTTGAGCACTTAAACATCGAACCTACGATTTAAAACGGCTCTTGTTTCCCCTCGTCCAAACCCAGAGGATCCACGCCGAGCCTTATTTGAGCTCAGACAGGCTTCAGCGATGTCACATCTTTAGAGGAAAGAGCACACAAAATGCACTATGTTAAACCTTGAAGTCATGTCACACTGAGACGTGGAATGTATTTGCCAAACTCAGGCCTCAGACTTACAGTGAAACCCTTACGGAACGAACGTGTGCGTGTTAAGATGTGGAAGACGGAAGGGAATTTTTTTTTCATTTGTGTCATTTTGTAAACCAGAAGTAGAATTATTGTCACTTTTCACACGCGCGGGGTGTTTTGCATATTTGTAGAATGTATTGTAGTCGTAACAGCGTGTCGTAGAATACAGCTATAATGTTACACAATGGAAAAGTGCCAATAATTTATATTTTGTGGTGTTTCGATGTGTTCCTTTTGTATTTCATGTTTTAACACCGATTTCTCTTTCGTAAATGAAGCCATTTGTGTCAGGAGTGTTGGCGAGGACCAAAGTTGTTTTGGTACACACTTGTTTCCATGCGCTGTGCCAATAGATTTATCCTTTGTTGTTTTTTTTCCCTTTTTTCTTTTACTTATAAAACACAAAAAAACCCATAAAAAAAATCGAGCTACCCAAGATGATGAAAAGCATTGTATGTTGTGATCTTCAGACACCTTTTATTGTGTTTTTATTTCTTTTCTTTTCCTTGGGTATGTTTTAATGAACTGCTGTAAATTTGTACAGTTCATGTAAATTGATTGTGAGGAAGTTGTATAGATTTCTATATTTTGGAAGAAAAGGGTTTTTTTCTCCCCTCTGTAATAAAAGATTTCTTATCTTGGCAATGGTTCTCGGGTTTTCTTCTACTCCTCCCTGTATTGTGCTCGTTCTTTCTCAGAAAGCATTGCCGAATCTAACGGCCGGTTTTGGATGAAACGGAGGAAGCTGGGCTATTCTTCTCTGGGCTGTACTCAGGAAACAGTAGACGGGAGACGAGAGAGCCATTAGAGGAAGATCAGCCTGACCTGAGTGGCTCTGCAGCTGTTCTGTCCTGCTCAGAGGGGATTTTGTGTGTTTGTTGTACGTGTGTGTGTGTGTGTGGACAGAAGCTAGAGCCTGACTAAGAGAGTAACTGAAAAGCATAAAGCTTCTACTCTACAATATTCGTCACAGCTCGCAAGCTTTACTTAGGAAAAATAATGTTGCTAAATGGAGTGTTTTCGTAGGGATCAGTCAGGGCTGCAGAGGAAAGAGGCTTTTGTTTCTTCTCTTTTCTGTGTTGCTCAGCAGCCACAGTAAGGAGGAAAACCTTTCACTCGAATGGAGAAAGTAAACAAATCAAAATGAGAGAAGAGCAAGCTGTAACCTGTATCACCAATTATCTGTCTGTTTATCCAGCATGCTAAAAAAAGGCTGGTTATGTGGCTGATGAGAAGGTCGCAAGGTTCATATCCCTGTTCTGCCCCTACAGGGGGCTTCAGCCATGTGCTTAAATCACATCTGTTCAGTTGTAGAAATAACTAAATTACTACATAACAGTTCAGGATCACAAAACCCAGCTCAGATTGGATGACACATTTGAGACAGGGATTGGATTTTTATTATTTTTTTTGGATCAGGCAAATCTAACTATGCTTTCCATTTATTAATTACAGACATCAAAAGAAAACCTAATCCCACAATTTTAGAAATCTTATGATGATTAAACTTGCTGTTAATCCACATCTTATTTGCATGTCGAATGGTGGAGAGTGATCTGCATGAATTCTTCTAAAACGCAGACTACTTTATATGCCATGATCTTGGATCATCTTGGTCAGTGCAATATAATAATAATAATAATAATAATGCAACATTCTGTTTAATGTACGAAAATGTGGGAGGGGATTTGTGTTACGCTGTTGTGTGCGTTCGGACTGTTTTTCTGTCGAGGCGTTACAACATCTCAAACATTTGTATGTAGATGTTCAACAAATTGCACAACTGGTTTCTCTGGCGGTGTTAGTGAACTGCGAGTGTGTATCTGGTGCATGTGTGTATTTTGCTGTGAGAATGATGAATGTCACCTACGTCAAATCTGTATTGCGCATCAGGTCACTCCTTCGCTCCGGGCCGTAGTGCACATGACACACCTTTTTCAGTTCCTCACTGTTTATGAGCAGAGAGCCTGTCACAGCTCTTTAAACCATATTACATTGTCAATATTACATCAGCTGTGGGAACACGGACGACGTGGTGGATGAAATAAAGTATTAAAGTATTAAAAGGCCTTTGAATTTAATTGCTTCTGTGTACACACACACACACACATGTATGCGCAGACAATATTTCCAACGGTAACATGAACAGCAGGTTTACTCAATAAATACTCTCGTTCTAAAACATGAATAAGTTTCCATAGTAACAGCTCATACACAGAAGGAGTCTCCAGTGTCAATGCTATGATGACTGAATGGGGTTTTATTCTAGAAAGAGCAAGAGAGCGAGGGAGAGGTGTGTGTGTGTCAGAGAAGGAAAGCTATAATGTAAGTCATAACAGGAACTAACTTGTCTTAACTATGAATCATTCGGTCCTTCATCACTACAGCCGCTGTAACACTCGCCAGACCGTGCTGTTACACTGTGAAAAAAACAAGCAAATCAGCTTCAGAAAGGTAAGAGTAACTCGTCCGAACCCAGAGCGCATGACACAGAGCGGAATCTCAGACGAGGACGGAATTGCAAATATGTCACCAGACGTCTCGACTGCGTGAAGTTTTTCTCACCCCATTTTAGAGTCGATGTTTAGTTTGAGAGCCGGGCAATATTTACATAAAAACGGGAAGTCTTCCACAGAGAAGTCCACCGTGGTACTTTTTTTAAATTTCTTACGAGGGATTAGGGTCAGGAACTTCCACAGAGCTGAGGGAAAAAACAACAACAGCAGTGGTGTTTTCTCTGTCTCTCGCTCGCTCGACAGCTCTGAAGGTCAGCGACTCGGTGGAAGGTCAGACTTGGGAACAAGTCCCAGAGAGGATTGTGTGAAAGAGAGAGAGAGAGAGAGAGAGAGAGAGAGAGAGACTTTCTTTTTTGCATCACAAGCTTCGACTCTGATGTCTTAAGCATACACAAAGGGGTTGGTTTATTTTACAGCTTTGGAGGACTAAAGAGATTTACATCAGAGCCAAACCCTGAGTAAACGCACCTCTCACTTCGGTAACACAGAAGGTAGCTCGATTAGTCAGATGAGAAGTATTTCGCAGCGCTAGTCGGAGCGCTGAACTGAACACGTGCTAAAGTTAAAGCCCAGAGCTTGTAAACAAGTCGAGTCCCACATGCACACATTGCAAGACTGCGGCGTTTCTGAGAACTGAGAGAAGTCAGCGCTACAGCTGTTTCCTGTTTTCGGCTGAAGAGAACACCGCAAACCTGAGAAACACACACAGACAAAAAGAGAGAGAGAGAGAGAGAAAGAGAGAGAAAAGACACACACGTCCTCCATATCTGTGATATTCAAACACTCCCACACAAATCTAAACACTTCTAACCACCACTTGCACTCCCACCTGCTGTTCTCCTTTATGCATTGTAACAGCACGCCACACACACACACACACACACACACACACACACGCACACCGACACACACACACACACACACACACACACAACCTGGGCTCAGTTTTGCAGAACAAGAGTCAATATTTACACAATGTTCCTTGTGCTGTACTTAGAGAAAATGACGTAAAGCAGGATTAAACCCAGTGTTTCACCAGCGCTTGGTACCATCAAGGTAGAACGTTTTATCAGTACTCCAGGGCCATGATCGAACAGCCTGAATCATGTCTGAAACCCTGGCCCCCCAAGAATTCCTTTAATGGCCCTCTGCACCACTTGCACAGCACAGGATTAACTTCACAGGGATGAACTCCCACATCCCCAGTATAGTCCTGACCTAGGTTAAGGGGATTTCCATATATTTGGGAGATTAAACTTTCTACCTTGATGGTACTCAAGCACTAGTGAAACACTGGGATAAGTGCGTTAGTGTATAGAGAAATAAATCCTACACAATCAAAAGTTCAGATTTGACTTGAACACAAAAAAAAACATACAACAACAGTATACATGTGCAGTATATAAACTGTGGAAAACACACTAGGGACACAGCTAGAGCGTTGAAATGTTTCATTCTCTTGTCACTTTAATACTTTAGGGACAATGCAGTGCACGGGATTATATCTGCGAGCACACACAACCTGTCTCTTGAACTTCTCGGTCAAATTCCTTTTTTTGTATTCTCAGCTCACGGCTAAAGCAGGTAGAGAATTATTGTGCTGATCTTTTCAGGGAGGAAGCTGAAGTCTCACAAACCATCACTGCGGTCTGATTGTTAAGTTGTGTGAAGGTCAAATAAGAGCGAGTAAGCGAAACTAGTGAGACTGTAAAGGCAAACTAGAAATCACTCATTCACGTGCAGTAAACACTTACGATGGTAAAGGATCCAGTGAGCTGAATGAGCTGCGAGTCATCAGTGTGTGCAGTCGGTGGACAGCACCGTGTGTAAGGGATGTGTGCTGTAGCTGTAATGCGGCTCATGTAACTGTAGTCATGCTGCTGTTTAGTGCTGCACTAGAATCAGATGTAAATACAATTAGAGCTCCACTTCTTCAGCCTTATCGTTCTAAAGGGAGTATAGTGTGTATGGTGCATATACACATAAACACACACACACACACACACATACACACACACGCCTACAGGTACACTTAGAGCAATGAACGTGACTTTCGGCTTACGGGGAACTAGAGATTAAACTCATAATCCTCTAAATAAAAATCTTAACCCTTGTTTAGTGATTCAGCCGTTAACGTGATTTTATCTTTCTTCTTATTCTTTGAGATCAAAAAGGAACTCGAAGACGTCTTTACCATCGGATGATGTGTAGATACTGTGTATCTGCTGCTAACCTCAACATCCAATCCTTACACACTTACATCACGACTGAAATTAACATCACTGGATTATTTTTTTTTTACCCAAGTAGCATGAACTTGAGCATGAGTTCAGCAAGGGATGTTAACAACATGGCCTCTCAGAGCAAGAACAATCAGCTACCGAGCATTTCTTATCATTAACTGAGCTGTTGTTCAGGGGGAAACTTTATCTTCTATTCCTCTTATCCTGTATGTGTGCCTGGAGACTATCCCAGGAGACTTAGGGCACAAGGCGGGATACACCCTGGACAGGGAGCCAGTCCATCACAGGGCACACATACATACACTCATTCACACACTACGGGCAATTTGGGAACGCCAATTAACCTAAGCTACATGTCTTTGGACTGTGGGAGGAAACCGGAGTACCCGGAGGAAACCCACCAAGCACGAGGAGAACATGCAAACTCCATGCACACAGAGACGGGAATCGAGCCTGGCCGGGGATCGRACCCGGACCCTGGCGGTGCAAGGTGACAGTGCTAACCACTACACCACAAACAGTTTGGAAATGACAACTTAACCTATTGGGAACGTCTTTGGACTGTGGGAGGAAACCCAGCAAGCACGGGGAGGACATGCGAACAACATGAACACAGACCCGAGTCAGGAATTGAACCCTCAATCCTAGAGGGTGAACGCGATAGTGCTAACCACTGTGCCACCATGTCACTTGTTGGCTAGCTTGTTGCTAACAAAAGACAAACATAAAGGAATCGATGTTTTTCTCCCTGTTGTAAATGTCCGAGCTCTGACTTTGCACTTCTGTTGTTAGTCGAAAATGTGGCAATGTGGCTTTATCTGGGAGCTTGACAGCTCGGTTCTTGCTAGCTTTCTACACACACACAAACACACACACACACACGCAATTTTTCCAACAGGTGGCATGTTACATTCTTTAATCACTGCTGAGAGAGAGAGAGAGAGAGAGAGATTCATCCACACCATTCCACATAGCTGCTCCTGCTATTGGACATATACGTGCTCTACGTGCAATGTGTGTCTGTGTGTGTGTCTGTGTGTGCCACTAGTTGGAAGAGAGTGCACTGTGTGATGTCTTGCCAGGAAGTGGGGGAGGGTCTCTCCTTTCACAATAATGGTAAAAGTGAATGAGTGGGAAGTTCTTTCACTGTGAAGATGGACAGAGCTAAGCATAGTTATCCAGCACACACACACACGCACACACACACACACACACACGCACGCACGCACGCACGCACGCACGCACACACACACACACACACACACACACACACACACAGTAGGGTGGTGGTGGGGACTCTCAGCATGTAAACAACCCCCACAACCTTCATGGCTTTCTTCCTTCTCCAGTCTTCACTCCTCTTTTTCTCCGCAGGAGTGCACGTTAGTCCCGACTTCACCTTCAAGCATCCGCACCTGGTGAGATGAGAGTGCTTAAATCTTTCATTGCACTCTTTACTCATTTCTTTCTCCAGAGCCTTATGCAGACTTCACGCAGTGTTTATTATTTTCTTTTCTTTTTTATGTTAATAGACTTTTCAGGTTATTACATCAGATTTGTACACGTTTACACGCAATACATGCAAGCAATGTATTTTTTTTTATTATTATTATTTTCATTTTTGTTCGTTTGATAAAAAACTATATCAAATATAATATGTAATACAAACAGATATTTTAATACAAGGGGTGTTCTACTGATTGTGCAGAATAACAGAACACAGTTATGAGAGTAAGAACTTCCTTTATTTCTCTATATAATCCCTCTACACTAATGCACTTCTCCCAGAGTTTCACTGCTGCTCAGATACCATCAATGTAGGAATAGTTTTCTCAGTCCACTTCATGTTCTCTGCAGTTCCCGAATGATTATGCAGTAGCACACTTTCCTCATCCTATCATACTGTTTCCTTAGAAGGTCACTAAAGGTCACCAGTGAGTACTGATCTGATGTTGCTCTGGTGTCGTGTGGGTGACGAACATTTAAAAGTTCCAGACCCCAAAACTGCCAGAGTCAGTCATCACTTCTCAGTTTATTCCTTACATTTAGTGATTGCTTTACTTAAAATTAAACTACTTATCTGTGAGATAGAGAGGTGGACGTAATATGTTTCGTGCTTTGCTTGTTAAAGAGAACTGAAATGGCACTTCAGAAAAATTTTACTCAGCATGATCGACGGAGAAAACAGCCATGTTGCTAGAGAAAGGTTACTATAGCAACAGGCCTGAGCCTTGTTTCCCTGCCTGATAATCGATTTTAAAGTGAGATGAGCATGTGTGCCTTGTCAGACATTAGAGAGGCCATAGGATTTAAGGCCAAATATCTCGGCTTCATTTCGGTGTCGCGAAGAAAGAAAGAAAAGAGGAATAGAAAAAAGGTCAGGTATCAACACATCTCTCACTGCTCATAACCTTTAAACAGCATGAGCTGAGTGTGTGTGTGTGTGTGTGTAATTTCAAACTGTAATATGTTTGCTTTATGTGTGCGTGTGCTTCTTATGCAATGTCCTGGTCAAATAGCAGATAGTGACACCACCAGTGATATTTAGAGAAAAGTGTCCACCCCATACAACCCCCTCCCCTTTATCTCTCTCTCTCCCTCCCTCCCTCCCTCCCGAGCGTTGGGAACATTTCTGGTTGCTTCTATCTCAGTCCCAGAAATAGAAGCCCTCTGAGAGACTCCTATCAGTCAGGACCAGCCTCTTGGCCTTATACGGCTTGCCCACGATTCCTACTCACGCAGCCTCTTTTGGTCTATATAGTTTCGGTGTTCAGGACACAAGCCTATAAATCTAGTCCACGTCCGTCTCAGTTGACCAGATCAAAGGTGGTCTGCGCTAAACACAGTCACACGTAGAGGTGATCTGGGATGCACGTTATGATTCGTCCACAATGTCATCGAAGACACTGGTGTTACCAGGTTCATGCTACTTAAAAAATTATAATCCAGTGAAGTTAACTTCAGTCCTGATGTGTAAGTGTGTAAGGATTGGATGGTGACTGTACCTACACATCATCCCACGTTAAAGATGTCTTCGGGTTCTATTCGATCTCAAACAGATTTGATGGCTGAATAGTTATTTTTTAAATTATTAAAATTATTTAATTATTTTTTAATTATTAAACAAGGGTTAAGATATTTATTTAGTCAATATGTATAACATGACTAATCTCCCAAAGTAAATGTGTTAAAGTAAATAAAACTAGAAGTTTTTTCACCTGCATTTTTGTGTATCTTCAGAGACATTTGACTCAGGACCATAATATAATAAGGCTGACACATTATCCATGAATTTGCAATAATTACTCTTCTGCAATACTTCCAGAATGTGACTATCATGCACTACTTGGATAAAAAGTATCTGGCCGAACATGTTAAATATTGAATTCCGGTCTTTTAATCATCCCCCTTATCCCCAGTGAAGGGCATGCTTAATCTTGGACAATTTGCACGATGAGTTCAGTCTGGAAGAACTTGACTGGCAGCACAGATCCCTGAAAGAGCCACCCTCCTCAAGAGCAACTTTGGGATGAACTGGAACGGAGTTCCTCATAAGTCCTCTACAGAATGAATGGGCACGAATTCTAACAGAAACACTCCAACATCTTGTGGACAGCCTTCCACGAAGATGCAACAAGGGACTAAATCAATATTTAAGTATATGAATTTGGATACACTGTCACTGATACACCATATAGTGTGTGTCTGCATGTAGCATTACAGTCCCAAAAAGGCATTTTAGTTCACATACACATGAAAATCCTATAGGATCAAAAAATCTGATATACCTAATGATTTCCAAAACTTTCCTACTGATGAAACTGTTGGTCAGTGCAGATGGATGAAAATAGCACTGAAAGACTGTCTGTATCAACGACAGGGGCGGATCTCGAAAATTATTCATGAGGTGGCAAGGGGGTGGCATTAAAATTATGAGGGCGGGGGGGGGGGGCAACAGTGAAGCAAGCATAATTGCATGGTTTTTGTGGATTCAAGGAACACTATTCTTATTTGGTGTAGGGTGCACATTTTTACATTGTACTAAAAAAAAATGAAATAAAGGCTGATGTGTGATTAACTTGAACCTGATATCTGGATTGGAACGTCAGATAAATAAAAAAAACTCTTTTTTTATTGCTGGGGTGGCAAATGGGGTGGCAAGGCTTTTTCTTAGTGTGGCAATTGCCCTGATCAACGAGCCATTTGTGACTGAATCATCCAAAAACAGACGTCTGAGCAAGGCACAGAGTAGACTAGGACAGCTGAGGATTTTGATGGGAGTGTGTGTGGTGTGGGAGAACAGCAGAGTCCGACTCTAAACATGATGTATGTGTGAGTTTATATCGCAAATATGCAGCATTTGTAGTGTGTATGAGTGTGTGTGTGCCCTAGACAATGAGTGAGTAAAAGTGATATGCTTCATTTGACTAAAGGAGGTAAAAGCAAAGAAGTTCAGCAAGTGGTGGTTGAAGAACAACAGATACAGCAGCACTTCTTACATTTAACTCAGTCAACCTACTGACAGTTTCACTGACTGCCTGAACCAGCTGATAGGAACAGGAGATTTAATAGATTATGTGCACATGTGTAGGTGTGTGTAGGTGTGTGTGTGTGAGTGTGTGTGTTCATCCACATAATCAGCAAGGACGTTCGCTATTGTTCGTTTACTTTCACTCTGTCCTGCTGTGGAAACGCAGGGGAATTTTGCACTGGACTGAATTCTGATTGGCACTCGAGGTAACTCCCCTACATTCCTCACCCGAGTGTGTCACATCTGATGAAATAGTGAAGCAGTGAGCTGAAATCACGATCTGCTTTTCACAAATTTCTTCCGTTTCACAGCTATTTGTTGTTGCTGAGATTTTTTTTCTCCCTTTGGTTGAAATTCTCTTTTATTTACTTACACCATTTCTCCTGGAATCAGTGTACGAGTAAGGCAGAATCCCCTCCGAGCACGGGGCTCGCATAGTGCCTGACACTGATACCAGCACGGAAAGTTTGCACACCAGCAATGTGCCAGAATAAGTTTGTTCTTATGAGCTATCTTATGGTGGTGCAAAAGAGAAATGTTGCGTTTATTATGTACTGTAATGGAAATTTCCCAGGTTCAAGTAATAAGTAATAGATTAGGACATTGAAAACTCACTCACTCACTCACTGACACACACACACACGCACACACGCACACACACACACACACACACACACACACACACACACACACACACACACACACACACACACAAAAGCATTTAGCTAGTGAATTATTCTCAGTAAGATGGGTCTCAGTGGATGTGTTCGTCAGAGCAGAAGAGAATGCAAATTTGTATAATTTCTCCAACTGATTGGATGATAAATTCTGGGAAGAAGCACAGAACCCAATGTAGAGAGAGAGCAGAGTGTGTAGAGAGCAGGTGTACACCTAATTTATTATTATTTTGTACCTGATTATTACTATTCGGACAGAAATGTACCTTTGTAGCTGTTCAGGTCTGTGTAAAACCACACCTTTCCTATATGTCCATTATTCCTCATATCCTACTTTTTGTTTGTACTTACTTCTGGTCACCTGCACGGTGTCAGTATTAGCACATGTACACTACATATTTACACAGCAGACATGCTTTTAGGGGCTATTTGTCTGAGCCTTGGGCTTTGCTGATAATCCTGTCTGTGCTTGTAACACCAGTATTCTAATCTGAGTCTGGTTGTGTCTGTCTGTGTGTGTGTGTGTGTGTGTGAGAGAGAGGCAAGGCTCAGGATGAAGTGGAAGCAGCCTATGAAGTTCCAGCAGATGGGCAATGAGGTGATTTCCTGCCCAGTCACACCTCATTCAAGTGGGCAAGGACAACAGCAGGGGAGAGGACGCACTCACACACACCACACACACGCACACACACGCACACACACGAATACCTGACCTCACACTGCCCAGCTAAAGCTGCATTCGACTTACCTTGGAAGTGAGAACTCAGAGTTTGGAATGATGTCAAATATTCCATTGTGGATAGCAAAGAATGGACTGGCATGAAGAAACAAATTTAAGGAAACGCTTCATGGTTAGCTCATTAGCTGTTTCAAAGGGGGGGAAACTACAGGCACTACCTACATGCGCTGCAAAAAGCTCATATTACTTGAGCAAGAAAGCAATAAAAATGAGGGCAGGAATTAACTATTAGTTTTGAGGAATTTACAGCGCTCACGTCTGCATGCGTTTGCATACAGCATCTATTTCCCCTTTATAATACTTTTGTGGCTGCACTTAATATATAGTAGCCATGTTTTTTATTTTTAAATTTTTTCCCAACCTCTGGCCTAGATCTTTATGTGTATACGGGTGTGTTCCCAACAGGCAGCAATTAAAGCAATTATTCTAATTAAAAGCCACCAAAACACTGACATCTGGGGCTATTTCTCTAATCACCAGTGTGTGTGTGTGTGTGTGTGTGAGAGAGTGCAGTTCCCTCATAGTGTGGGATTTATTTAAAACAAAAATGTACTTAGATTTGCTTGACTGTTTGTTCACTTTTTAAAATAATTTTAGATACAGCCATTTCTTTTCATAACATTTTTTTTTTCTGTTATGCGCCATAGACACGACACTACAGCTTGTTTTGCTTGACTGGAGGAGGAATTGTGTCATGCCATTTTCTCATTACTAATGTAGCTGTGGTTGACACAATACCTGCCACATGGTACAGACCATGAAATGACAGTGACATAGAATTTGCAGTAAATACTATACCATCATCCTGGAACGTACTTGCTAAAGATCACAATGAAGCGCCGCACATATGGCCTACTAGGAGAGTGTTTGGAAATGATCATCATCTTAAGCCTCCTTTCGGATGGCTGATGTTGTCCTTATATAATATGTAGGACTGAACACGATCCAGAATATTTACACCATTCTCATGTTTTCAACCTTCCCAGGTTCTCCCACACCGCCATTGCTGTGCTTCATATTTATCTGTCTATCTATAAAACAGCAGAGTACCTGAGTAAACATTTGATCTTTTGTTGTCTGTCATACTGCCTTCAATTAAAGGTGCAGCCTTTTTATTTGCACCTACAATAATGAAGTCAGAGTAGGGGCTATTTTTTCCTCACAAATCCTCAAAACAACGGAAGGGTCTTCAATTAGTGTTCAGGACTCACATTCACTTATAGGTTAAAAGCTATATAACAGGGCTCCTGGGCTTATGGGCTTGGTATACTAAGATTTTTGGATGTTGCAAATCAATGTACATGTGTTACCTTAGGCCTCTTTCTTTTAGTTAAAGCTAGTTCAGTATTGGTAGTGGCAGGTTGTTGCACACAATCCGGTTCAGTAGACACTGCAGCAATTGTGTAGCATTACTGTTTCCAACATTTTCACAAGCACAATGAGAAACCGTCTGCCATTGCGATGGTCACCACTGTTGGACCGTTGACCAAGTTCCTTCACCCCCAAGTGCATCAATCTGCCAACCCGACCCTGTAAATAATTTCCTCTGAAACATTGAATGTGTAGCCGTCACCTGATGTGCCGGGCAGCACGTAGACGGAACCATCCACCATCATTTTTATTCATAGATATGGACACCAAACATCAGCCTTCAGGTGCGATTTTTGGAGAGAGAGAGAGAGAGAGCATAAATGATTAGGTATGCTCTTGTTATATTGTTTTCAATTAATCACATGGTGCTTGGATGCAATCAATATAACAAGAGCATACCTAATCATTTATGCTCTCTCTCTCTCTCTCTCCAAAAATCGCACCTGAAGGCTGATGTTTGGTGTCCATATCTATGAATAAAAATGATGGTGGATGGTTCCGTCTACGTGCTGCCCGGCACATCAGGTGACGGCTACACATTCAATGTTTCAGAGGAAATTATTTACAGGGTCGGGTTGGCAGATTGATGCACTTGGGGGTGAAGGAACTTGGTCAACGGTCCAACAGTGGTGACCATCGCAATGTCGGGACTTTACTGGGGATCTCCCGGTCAGCAGTCCAATACGTTAACCACTGAGCCACCCCTGCTCCGGGTTACTGTCCTACACTGAGATTAATATTTGATTTTAAAATAAAAGCTGGTTCAGAGCTTAAGGATCAGATCACACACACAATGAGAGCAATATTTTTTTTGTGTGTTGTGATATTTGTTTTTCCTCTTACAGTAATATGCAATATTATGTATTTAATGTACAGTTATGTAATGTGTTTTGTTTACATGTACCGGTCAGATAAGCCCCTAGTCCTATATTTTACCATGTATGTAATACGTTAACACAAATATTACAACTCCTCCCAAGTGTGTGTGTGTATGTGAGTGTCAAAGTTTCAGCTTTAATACCTCTCCTTAAATTCATTTATTTCACTCCTTCTCCAAATGTGCTGTTTCAGTGTCTATGTGAATAAGCTACTACTGAGTCACGCCCCATCAGAGTTTTTATTTTATGAGGTAACAATAAGGGGAAAATCTAATCGGCGTGTTAAAAAAAGGACAAAAAAGAAAATAATGTTTTTTCACTTCACATTTTGGGTTGGTACACAGACACTGTACACTAAAGACCAATCTGAATGTATAAACACCAACAAAATGTCAATTATAATATGTGTAACGGGTCCCCTTTACTGTAAAAGAGATGTTATTGTAACTAGCAGTTTAAAAGCTCTGTTTCATTACATGATAGTCGTGAAAATATCAAGGAAAAAGTGGGACCACAGCTCTGTTAGCTTTTCCAGCATGAAAGAGATGAGAGGCGGACTGAGGCAGACGGTTTCTCATTGTGCTTGTGAAAATGTTGGAAACAGTAATGCTACACAATTGCTGCAGTGTCTACTGAACCGGATTGTGTGCAACAACCTGCCACTACCAATACAAAGACTAGGCTGCTGCACTGTCCCGCCCAAAATGTATTCATACAGAGCAGGTGCATCTTATTTCATCTGAACACCTGCCTCTAGCGTCGTCATGAGCACACTGATGTCATTCAGGCTTTTCTCTTTTTTATTCTTTTGTATGCTCTTTCGTACACTTACACAAAGTTTTTCTCCTTGAGACGAAAAGACTGGCTCCCCGCCTGGCAGCAAGTCTGTTTTCTGTCTTACACATGAGGATTGTGGACAAACACCCTCAAAAGGCAGGAGAGAAAGAGAAGACACCCAAACACAGCCTGGGAAAAGTGAGATGATGGATAAACAAAGAGTGTGTGGGTGACGTTTAAGTTTCCACACTGCACTCTCAGTGACGATGTGTCTGAGGCATAGATGTGTGAGTGCAGTTTTTTTTTTTTTTTTTATGTATACACATCAGAATTTTTTGCATCAAATTTTTTTCTGAGTGATGTTCGATTTATAATGAGTTTTGACACAGGGATGTCAAGTGTGATCCAGTCTCTTTAACAGCATGTGCTGCACGGTCCTTACTTAATCATTTTATCTCCATATTCCCCCCCCCCCCGTCCCTCATTCATCCCTTCACAATCAATCCTTTTCTCCTGTTTGGAGAAGGAGAGAAAGACGGGAGGTTAAGCCTTAGTACGGGCTTGGAATAAATGAGCTGCACACAATCGATGGAGTCTGAGAGGTGAAGGCTTTATTCTATGCTAATGTCCACAGCATGCACAGAAAACAGAGGACACTCGAAGGTTGCCTGAAATGTGTGCACGCTCCATGTAGAGATGAAGACCACCTGGAGGAAGCAGAAAGGGGAAATAAAAGAGGGCATTTACAAATGAGAGCTCCAGTGAACACAATGTATGAAACAAAGCTTAAAAATGCTGCTTGATGA